>NDFZ01004755.1:0-46087 GCA_002192655.3 Mamestra configurata | reverse complement strand
GTTTTAATGTAAGTTTTAAATTTTCTTTCATTTAGTTCTAATATGTCACAAGGTATTTTGTTGTAACATTTAACACAGTACCCCATGAAAGATGTTCGTACTTTGGCTAATCTATAAAATGTTTGATCTAAATTATTTTTATTTCTAGTATTAAAATGATGTCTATCACTAATTTTGTTAAAGAGATGTCGATTTTTTCTTACATACATAATATTCTCATAAATGAATTGACAAGGTACTGTCATAATATTAATCTTTTTAAAAATTTCCCTAAGAGAATCGCGGCGACGAAGATTATAAATGGCTCTAACAGCACGCTTTTGCAAAATAAATACAGATTCAATGTCAGCAGCACGACCCCTCAGCAAAATACCGTACGACGTAATGCTGTGAAAGTAACTAAAATAGACCAAGCGCGCGATTTCTACATCTGTTAACTGTCTTATCTTTCTAACAGCATAAGGCTGAGCTTAGCCGCCCCGCAAGAGATGTTATGTGAGGTCCCCATTACAATTTCTCGTCTAAAGTGATTCCCAGGAAAACCGTCTGATCAATAAATTCCAGTTTTTGCCCATTCAATACGATGTCACATTCGTTGCTTCTAACATTTGGTAAAGTAAATTCAATACATTTGGTTTTTTTTCATTTAGTACTAAGTTGTTTGTCGTAAACCAAAGTTGGACCTGATGAATAGAGTTATTGACATCATCAAGACTTTGTGACCGTCGATCTATCCTAAATATCAATGATGTGTCATCAGCAAATAACACCACCTTTGGTTGATTTTCTCTCTCTGAGCTCACCAATTTTGAAGGGAACTGAATGATCCAATACACGCGCCACCATCAGCGAGACAATGGATTACAGGAAAACCTATGAGAAACTTATGATTTAAAAGTAATATTTTAAAAATGTATAATTCGCTCGGAACCCTTTGCAAGCGAGTCCGACTTGCACTTAATGTGAACGTTGCTAAGTAAGTAGAATTGGCATTTTGACTTGCTTTTATAATAACAAGTTAATAGTATGTAGTGGTACTACGAAACATTGTAAATTGCTTAAAACTCGACCGAATGAACTTTTGATTCCAATAGTGCCATCTGTAAGGAATATTATTATGTTAAGCAATCTAAAACTTTTCCGAGTTTTAAAGTTTAACTGATTTCACAATTCTAAGAAAACATGAATAGAAGGTTACTATGATTACAACTTTTTGTTAATTGTAAGATCAAAAAAACGAATTTAATTTCGAACTTTTGAAACTCCAAAAAGTACAGTATTATTATATTTGACTTTATTATTATACTTACTTTATTTTTGTTTTTTCATTCAAAAGTTTTCAAAACGTATTTTTAGACAGAGATAAATCAAGCATTGTGTTCGATATCCGTGAAAGGGCCGCTTGCTTTAGTTTTACTGCCATCGTGGGGAAGGGTTAGTTAACAGCGTGGATAACTTTAAATAACTGAGCGTGCATCAGATGTAATAGTAGCTCAAAAGTTATAAATGTTTCTTTGCTAAATTCTGATGCAAATCTGATTCAAAAAGTTGGTCATCGACTCAAGAAGAAAATACAGATAATTAAGTCTGACTATGAATGATACAAGAATTGGTGTTAAAGTCCTGGCTCTTTTCATAAGCAGCACATAACAGTTTTGATATCGTTAAGAAGAGTGTTTTAATCAATATCGAATTACATTTTAGTCTCAAAGTACAAGCTTCCAAATTTACCTTTTCAGACTCCTGCTGCCTTTTAAGCTTTGACCCACTAAACCTACTAAGATATTTCGATTACTCCGACGCTGCGGCCACTGTAAGCCAATTCATCGAACACTATAACTACTTCATTACCCTGTAGTGTTGTGATAGGCAATTTTCGCTCAACTCGCCTTTGAGTGTTGAAATGCAATTAGTACTGGCTTTTCGGTCTACCAGCGGCTGCCCAGAGACCATACTACGAAGTGCCAATGTCACAATGCTTTAGTTGACTCTCAATAGACTTACGTGTTGTTTGTTTTTTTTTTAATTTTTCCCCACACTAGGAATTTCTCCTGTTTCGTGGGTGCGTTTTACAAACATACAAAGTTACATACACAAAAAGCCAGACCCGGAATCGCATCGGCCATACTTATACATATTTGTTACATACGGGAATCGAACCCGCGACACGCAGCGCACTAGTCAATCGCTCAACCACTGCACCAACCGTGTCAACTAATTTACCTTTGTAGATTTATATAGTTATTTTAATTAAAGCTATGTAGAACTTCGATTGTTGATCGAGGTACCATCAAACTAATCAATTAAATTATTTAATAATAGCCAAAAGCACAGCACTTACTGAATCATTCAACTTGAAATAAAATTTTATGGTATCAATTCTGATAAAATTCTGCAGTCAACTCCTGGAAAAATTAATTAATGTCTGGTTGGTATCATATAATGCTTTGACCAGGCAAAGAATGTTTTTATGTTTAGGCAATAAATATAATGACTAATGTAGATACATCTGAAAGTACAACAAAAGTCCATTAGGATTCAAATTTTAATCCTTAATGTATCTGTAACTACATTAAGGAAGTTTATATGTAAACCTAGGTACATTATACGGAACACATTTTAAAGCTTCACCGTAAACCTTAACCGTGATGTAACAGTTACCCGGCCCTTGAGACTACCCTCCGGCCAACAGATAAAATATATATCCAAGTTTCCTAGACTACAAACAGGTTTTGTAGGCCAGGATACACTAAAATATTCAGCGTACTCTGTATAATATAGAATTTAGGCGTAAAAAGAAAATTATCTGTGTAAGTTGGGACTCAGTTTCTAGAGTAGGGAAGTTTACGAGGACTTGAAGCGAGGATATTCTTGTTCTGGATTTTCAATGTTCATTACTTAGAGTCTACTAAAGTAATTTGGGAGCAGTTATCCAGCCTCCAAATTCAGAACTACACGATAACTCATTTTGCGGTTCGATTAGCTTCGATTCGTATCTATTCGTTCAATCCGATTCGTTATCGGAATGTACCGAATCAGGGGACAGATTCGGTTGAGATAGTTTTTTATGGAAGGCACCCAAAAGGGTAGTAGAAGTTTTGAGATATTTTATCGACAGCTATCCAGGTTTTTCAATATGGCAGGAGCGTGCTCTCAGCCTTTTCGGACATATTATGCATTTATTCAGGTATAGTGTAGAAAGGCCCATGATATTTGGCCGGGTCGAAGGATAACGCGCTCAAGGTAGAACACTGGCAAGATGGACCGACGCAATAAAGAAGGCTGTTGAAAGTAGCCTAGAGCCGTCCACATTGCAGAAGACCTCATGGCTTGGAGACGCGTCGTATATGGTCGCGATCCTTAGTGGGGGAACGACGAAGAAGTCAGGTTTTGAGCGTGTTGCTAAGTCAGGCGATTGCAAGTCAGTTGACTGAAAGAGACGAGACTCTTGGAATATCTTAAGTATATTCATGATCAGCTTCTTGCCCTTATCCCATGCTACTTGGTATTATCAACACGTTTTTACGTCACGTCTTCCCACGATCTCAGTAACTCCCTTTTTAGTTGGTCATTTAGGTACGTCGCAGGTTTGATTAGTAAGATGGACAAAAAGTGTTACGTGAAGTGTGTTTTTGGGCAGAAGATCGGGGTTTAGAAGTTGGTGGTATAAACCCCTAGGAAATGCACGTTAAGCCGTGGTTCCTGTGCTAGGGAGAGAGAGCAATCCGTTTTATTTTATTGCATACACTTATGCAATAAAATATGTATTTATTTATTTATTAAAACTTTATGCACTAGTAAAAACACTGTACAAAGGCGGACTTAATGCCTTAGGCATTTTAAATATCTCCTGCGCCGATGGCTAGTCTCCGTTAAGATTGGCCGCCATGGCGGAACCTTGGTCAGTAGGAATTTATGTTCATCACTCGTTAAGTCACATGCAAGTCACGCCCAAACCAAGAAAAAACAACTTCATTTTCACTCTTCGGTTTTGTAATCTTGTTTTGTAATCTTACTGTCAATTTAACATGTTTGGTCAATCCTAGTCTGTCCTCAGCTTTTCAAAGACCATTGTAGACCTGACCTACTCCACAAAAATGAGATTATGATAAAACCAGTCCCAAGTCGAGGTAATATTGTAATTAAATTATTTAGCAGAGTAAATTTAGGGTATGTAACACTATGAAAGTTTTGTCCCTAATGTAATTATTTTAACGCGGGAACCAGTGCAACTTTTCTAAAATATAAGTTTATAGAGACCATGTCTGGACGTATTACTGAAATTAAACTTACTTGTTTAGTATTATTTGCATAAATTGATAACTCTATGATACTTACTTGAAACTTGGAGTAAACAATGATAAATCAAATACTGAGTCAATATTGTAAGATTGAAAGTCTCTTTGGTAAATAGAGATGGATTGGATTATTTATAATATTCTTCAAAGGTCGTCTGCATATAAAGCCTATGTTTGGCTGTCTAGTGATATATATGATGGTTAGGATGCAGGTGTGTGGAATCGAGAATATTTCCAGCGCCTTGAGAATAGCATTATCAATTATACATCCAGGTATCGAAAATCGTTTGATACCTACCACTTATACCGAACTTTCACATATGTGAAATGTTTCCGCAAAATTTTCGTGATACCCTGAACATTTAGATCTCGCTCCAAAACGCGGCTTTCTCAATTACAATCTTAGGCATATCTTGCGGGTTGATACTAAACCTCGGGAGGAATATTATAGAGGATGCGGAACAGAATGTAAAGTCCCGCAAACCTCCATTGAAAAGGGGGGATCCTCCGACCAAACGTTGTTGTGAACGGTAGGCAACAGCCTGATAGTTGATATTCGGACTGTTGAATATGTTCAAATCGCATGGAGAATTTTGCTTGCGCGATGCAGGATTTCGTTGACTTAGTTCGCAGCTGGCGAGATAGCTGGCGATGCGATAGTTCGCAGCTGGCGGTATAATGGCTTTGCGGTACATTTTGTTGCGATATGGATTTTGCTACGTTGGTTTTTTTGTGGCGGCATTGATGCCTCTACAAACATATCAATGGTGTTAAAAGTTAAATACCTACACATCTCTGTCGAATAAGGTATTTTACAAAAAAAACGGACTTTTTTTTGCTTTTTTCACGTAACCAAAAAATGAGGATGATAGAGTTCGTTGAAAACTTGTGTGACGTCACGCGATGGTACACTTTTTAATATAACGTGACGCCCCCACTCTTGCTTGAACTTAGATGCGCTTTATCTTTATCGATTTTAAATGGAAAAAAATACTACCATTTCCAATATTTTTGAAAATTTAAGGAGCGTACTAATGAGAATTATTATTTTCCTATCTTGTAAAATATCCTTTTCTATGAGCAACACAAATGTGATTTCAATACAGTTTATTTATAAACGCGTGGTTAAGAAACGTTATTGACAATTAATCTGTTTCAGTATAACATCAATCTGACTAGGCTTTTCCGAACGGTGTTGGGATTGGATTCTAGTTTAACCAGAGTCTGTTTAAGAATTATAATAATGTACTTACTGTTTCTTGTAAGTGTCAGAGTACAGGAGACTCGGCAGTGCGAGCAATGCGCTTGCACACCACACGGTGAAGAGTGCCGCGCGCGCCACCCGGCGACTCAGTCTATGTTGTAGGGGCTTCACTATCGCCACGTACCTGCACAAACACAAAGAATACTTAGGTAAGTACAAATGTCAGTAAAAATAAAAATAAATACGGAATAAAAAATTGTAATCTCTGGAACTAGAAAAAAAAAAGAATTCAAATTACAGAGCTAACGTTTTGCGAATATTTAATTGTGCATTCAGCTATGGTCAGTCAGTCAGTCGAATATCCTGCCAAAGTATGTTACTTTATAGCATAACCTGGAATATTTTAGTCATGAATATATCTAAAGGTTACTTCTAGGCAAGCGTTCTCTATCGTCTACCACTCTACCATATCACCGCTAACTATAAGGGGAGACAGTGGTTAAAAGGGTGCCTATCAATCATTGATATAATAACCAATTTTTATATTTCTATGCTATCAATATTATAAATACTAACATAAAAATGAATTTTCAAGTCGTTGTCTTAGAAAGTTAGGTGTCAGGGTTCAACTGAATACATATAAAACCTTTATAAATAACAACATTATTTACTACTAAGCCCTGAAAGAGAACAGACATCACGAGGCGTTTTGGCCCGTATTAAATAATCGATCACCTTGTTTTCCTATACAAACCCTAGAAATAAAAGGATTTTCAAATATAATATTTATTTTTAATCTACTATCCCAAAAGCACAAAAAGTTTCTAGGTCGATGAAATTGGCTGAGTACCAAAAAAGTTGGCGTACAAATGACCCACACTCAACAGTATTGGGTTAATAGAGTTTTATCTTTAACTTGTAATTAATTGCCACAAGCATTTAAAAGATAACAGTGTAACTAGGCTGCTGTCCACACAATGTATATCTTACTGGATTTTTTTTTTTGTTGTGTAGCGTGCAGTTTTAGGCTACGAATCACCCCTGTCCCACCCGAGGTCGTACTGCGATAACATAAGTGTGATAATTAGGACACTCCTTGAGATCCCTCTTGACCAATAAAGAAATTACCGCAATAATACTTTGATTTCACTGCCCGAACTCATTCTCTCCGTGAGAAGAACGTGGTAAATTGTGCCTCACAAGTATTCGAGAAGCTTCCACGAATGTCGCTATAAAGTGAATAATTGCGAACCATTGATCTTCTAAGGCCAGTCAGACGTTACCAATCTACCAATGATGTAAATCTTTTCACCAAGGCATTAACTATCATGGTCCAGCTCGTTTCAGTTTTGAAGAAGAGAATGTCAAATTGAGGCCTCCCAATGATGGCAATGTGGACGGCTCAGTTTCTTGACAATATACAATGACAGAAATTAAAATCACTTTACTTTATAAAATTCATCTCGGAGGGTCACTCGAGAAACTTAATAAACGGTCATTTTTCATCCTGTATAAGGTACACGGAAAAGAACCAGATTAGTGTGTCAAAAGAGGGATGACATCGATTATATCGGGAAGTTCTGATAGATGGATATGTTGTCAGAGACAGATAAGGGCAGCGAAGGAAGCAAGACGAAGTGAACACAGATAAGAATAGGGGCTATTACGTCAATGGGATTGACGTCATAATCGTACAAATGAAGGCTGGTCTGGCAAGCTTGGTTTCTGTACTGATTACCTAGGCAAATAAGAATTCTATCTAAGTAAGTCTCTGGTAAGCCGTGCGCAAATAATTTTACGACGAACTATTGCAGAAGGGGAATTATGTTTTTTATACAAGAAGAATACCTAGAGGTTCCTTAGATGAAACATAGTAATTATATTATATCAAACTGTCGGCAGTATATTTCCTTTTGTTAAAAAAAAAAAGGTTTCTAAAAGGTCTGTTAAGTTTTAAAAACTTGAATTTATACAGTAGTATGCAAAGTAAGTTTACAAAATCATGACACAGAAAAATAATATATCTTAAAGGTAAATCAAATTTTAAACGAAATTAATTGACACTTGTTACACTTGCTAGCACACTCCATTATACCATCAAAAACAAACAAACTCAAGCATTAACAAGTAAATCAAACTAAATAAGCCTCTAAGCATAAGGGGTGTGCCCGCCTCCACGTGCTACCGTAGAATCTTACGATAGAACTGTGATTCGAAGACACAAGCAATAGGTAAACAAGTGCTATCGTATATATCGCTCAATAAACAGTTAATCGTTATAACAATAATAAAACCATTTGTAATAAGTATCAATCTTGTCCCTAATTGCTTAATTAATAGTTAAGCCTGAGTATTATTTATTTTTCTTTTCTAGAATCTATTACTAAGTTTCTCAAGATTACTTTTATATTCATAAATAAAACTCAGATCATTGATAAGTTTGATAACATACATCATTTATGAATAAAGCACCTATTCACATCGAATCAGATTAACACCTACAATAAGCTTGTGAACTATTTGTGTGCCGAATGAAATCCGAAATTTAGAGGGTACTGGGTATTAGTAGGCCCGTACTCCGCCTAATGAAGATATTTCGCATTTAATGACTGCCAGCTGTGGTTTTTTTATGAAATAATTATGATTTTAATAAAAATAAACATTATTTTTTTATTTCAGAGGTACCGACGCCTCCACTAATTATTCCACAATTAAACTTTATGAAAATGATTTCAGATTAACCGTTGAAGTTGTTGTAGGTATGAAGTTTTGAAATGAAAATGACTAGACTGAACGTATTAGTCAGGTATACAATGCTTTAATAACAACCTGACGCAAAATTTCGGAAAGCAAGCACGTCAGAAACGGACGGAAATGCGTCCGCACGTAGCCGCAAGCTTTCCCACGACACGGCAACGGTAGCAATATTGTGTCTCATGTATTTTGCAAGGATCCTCACACACTTTTAGGTTCCAATCCATGGAGTTAAGGAGTAAGACCTGTTTACTAATACTGGACGAGACTGCTCCGAGTCTCAAACGATTGAAAGTGTATTATAGTAACAAAATATCGTTATTGCAACAAATACCTTGTCATTTTCTGTGATGTAACTGGCAGGGTTTAGGGTTTAGTTTATGAAAAATAAAATTATGTATGTGGGTTGGTATGTCGTTTTGTGCCAATTAAATACTTTTTCTTTCTTTCTTTATTCTTTCTTACATATGTCTAAAACACTTTTCAAGCAGTCTGATGCAGTCGGTGACATTAATTTTAGTTCAATCACAGATTTGATGACATCTACTGCAAGCTACTTTTTAATTCGGAAAAAAACCCTTGCTCACGGGAGCGACGCTACGAGAACAATAATAGGCCCACAATGTAGACAAAACAACAACAAGAATGACGACATAAGGATGGGTTGGTTTCATTAGTATAATTAATTAGAAACTAGCTTGCTTTATTGTAGGCTAGAGCCTAGATTATAGGGCCCTAAGCAATAATAAATACAAAAATAATGAGTATTCAAAAATTAGGTTTCCATTATTCTTGAGAATTTTTATTAAGGTCGTCAGTATAATAAACAAAATATCTACTTATAAATAAAATAAATTGAAGCTCTTTTTACTAACAAGTAATAACTTGTTAATAAAATGAGCTTCAAAGTTAAAAGTAATTTAATTGTTATAAAAAATATAACATTCCATAGGTACATTGTATCCCATTATTTTTAATGAAGTAAAAGTATTACAAGTTAGTTTAAATAAAAAAAATCTTTATTTTCATTTTTAACTTTATAGCATATTATATGATTCGGGATTTACTACGGCGTAGTTCGTAGCGCGTAGCAGCTTTTTTCCGTAGCGTGTAGTAATTCGTAATACGCTCACATATGTGATGTTTTGAGCACTTCAAGTGTTATGTCATTTATATTTTTTTATTCAAACAACTTAAATCTATTTAATTAGCAGGACTTGTAAGTTATAGTAAAATCATGTTCAAATTAGTTATGTAATTACTGGTTAATTATTTATATCGTTTCTCATTCTATCCATTTCGTTTAATAGAATTCACATTAATAACAAATGGAACGAACTTATTTTCCCAAATCTGATGGGGTTGCATGGATATTATCTAGGACCAAAGTAATCATCAAGACGAATCAAACGAGCCCAAACTCGATGCGGTTACGTCGTTTTATTACGGAGACCCTACCTCCAGCTTCATCTTCAAATCCTGGTTACTATTTAGGACCAAAGTTCTTGTCAAGACGAATCCAACAAGCCCAAACTCGGTGGCATTGTGTCGTTTTATTACGGACTTCCTACGGTCACCTTCCAGCTCCATCATCAAAGCCTGGGTGCCATCTAGAGACAAAGTATTTGTCAAGACGAATCATACGAGTGCAAACTCGATGGGGTTGCGTCGTTTCATTACAGAATTCTCATGGTCACCTTTCAGCTCCATTATCAGGTCAGCTCCATGTTATCATAATATTGCATTGTCACGCGATATACATATGCGTGCAAAATTTCAGCTAAATCGGAAACCGGGGAGTGTGTCAAATTTAATTTCCAAGATTTATTACAAACGGACAACGGGACAAGTGAAACTAAATAAAAGCTTGTAAAAACGGAATATCCAAACACGAAGCCAATTTCATATTTATCATTTAGTGTCACCATTGCAGGGCTAGCAGAGGAAGTTATCAATCAAGCCTATCAAACGGCCGAGGTCAATACAGTTCATCGTTTGCTTAGGTTCAGCGCGAATTACTCGGGAGTGGGTCACGACCTAACAATGTTTTTGTTATTCTACTGTATCGCTTTAGTACTTTGCTTACTTTTGTAACCTTATTTAAAGGGTAAAAAAAGAATTCAAAATTTTGGTTTTTAATGATTTTCGACGTCAGTACACTCACACACACGTGTGCCTTTGAGTTTGTGCTAAATAATTGTATTTTTTTTACCTACTAGTCCTATAGCTGGAGTTTATTCCTTTCATCGGTCATGACCGATGGTATGACCTTGAGAATTGGATAGACGTTATACATACCTAATCAATCAGATATAAAGTTTCAGTCAAAGTTCCACGTAACTTTGACCAGTGATTGTCAAAGTTACGTGGAACTTTAACAATAACGTAATTATTTTCTGCATAAGCTATTTCTATAAGTGTTATAGTTCGCACAACACAAAATGAGTAGAACCGATCGTATTGCTTTGAAAACCTTTCGCAATTTCTGGCTATTCGTTAAAATCGATTTTGCAAAGAGCATTCCTTTTAAGCGGAATAAATGAACTGTCCAGAACCCGGAAACTTCGAAAGAAGCCAAAAAGAAAAAGTCTTTAAAGTCTATTTTATGAGGAAGACCATTTTGCATTGGATTTTTGTAATCTTTTTCGATTTAAACAGTTTCAGTTAATAGGATATCCAAATTTTTGGACCATTCCTAAAATCTATTACAGCGCCAGAATAATTAGTTTTCGCAAACTTGATTAGGATGTCAATCCGTAGTTGAATAGGTTCTTCGATACTCCGACAGATTCAGTATTTTTCACCGACGAAAAGAATTTTTGCCAGGTTTCTCGGAACCATTGTATACCAGAAAGGCTCACCAGAGATGCGATAAGTCTGGTTTTTTGTTCGTGTCATTTGAGATATTTCGTTCAGATAATGAGCCAGTTAAATTAAGAACGGGGAAAAGAAGAAATAATGAAAATTCAAAGACAACGGCCAATACAGTTGAAGAAAAAGATGTATAGCATCGACCCTAAATGCATTTTAATTTTTGAATACTCAGAATTTTCGAATTCTCTGCAGAGAGCCAATCTTGACTATCTCAATTAACAACAGCGTTATTCGTAGTTTTAGAATATTGCAGTACGGTATGGAAACCGTTTTGTCAAGTATACTCAGATCGGATAGAGCGCGTTCAAAGAAGGTTTCTGTATCACCTGTGTTAGTCCTGTCTAGGTTAGGTTGAGATTATAAAATTAAATCTTTAAGCAACGTAGCAAGTCTTTAGATTTCATGTTCTCGTTTAAATTAATAAATGGTCAATAGATGCTCCCGAACTTATAGAGAAAGTGAACATTAGTGAAGAACTTTCGTCCCGCCTCACAGTCGAACTAATTTATATAGGTAATTGTTCACCCATATTCCATTCCATGTTTTCTCTTGCCAACTCTCTTCGTGGCGAAATAGATGTCTATGCTGGTTCTGTAGCCTGAATAAGAGCTAATCTCAGAAATTGAATTGTATAGTTATTTTCTTTTTTTTTCTCCAAACTGTCAAAAAACAAATTTTGTGTGATTGTACATCAGATTTGTGAATTAAAAAAAAATACTCTATCTACAAACTTAGACACTAAACAGTACCACAAATAATTTAAACGCATCACATTTTTCAAACTGAAATCTTACTGGCTCTAAATAATGAAAATCTCACTATTCACAGAAACTACAACCGAGTTATTATTTCAATGAAATAATATAATACGCTATAAATTATACCGCAACCTCAGCTCTCTAGAAACATATCACGATGAAAAGTGTTCAAATTTAATATGGTAATCTAAATTGTATGATTTCAACTATAATAAAATTTGTCTGCACTCAGATAAAGTTCGCAGAAAAATGTACAGCAAACATTTTCGGTGCACTTTCTTGGAATATTAAGCATTTTTATTTATTTATTTATTTATTATATACTTTATTGTACACCTCATAATAAGAACAGGACAATCATACATAAAATAAGTGCACAATGGGCGGTCTTATCGCACAAGGCAATCTCTTCCAGACAACCTTTGATTTGATTGATTTATATAGGTAGGTGCCATTACACTTATACAAGTCATCGACCTTAAATAAATTGAATAATGGAATGTCTTAAACTGAATCATAAAAGAGCAATAAACTTGACTTTTTATGACGATAGTGTTGAAACAGAATGTGTATCAAGTCTAGATTTTGTGACAGACGTATTTTTTATTTAAGGTGAAAGCGTGAGGGTAGCCCGCGAAATTCAAATTTCCATACGTTTTTTGCATTTTGCAGGTCAGTTTCAGGTTATATGTTGAAAAAATACGATTGTATCATCAATACAGGTTGTATCATTTATGTAACTCGATAAATAACCATTCAACCGAGTTAAATAAACTTGGATTGTTGTATTGATGATTTTAATGATTATAATTCTGTAAATCATATTTTGTTCAATATACAGCCTGACACTGACTTGCAAATTGCAAAAAACATAAGAAAATTTGAATTTCGCGGGCTATCCTGGCGCTTCCACCTTAACGCAGCCATAGATACACTGAAACAAACAGAAAAGACTGTTCAGAAAAATACCAACATAGGAACACTTTGCAATTCCTACAAAAATATAAATAAATCTGTATCCATGATTGATTGGTCCATCAAGTTAATATTAACGACATTATACTTCAGTTCAAAATATCAATCATTGCATTAGACTTTTATGATATCACAAACCCAGATCCGCAAACTATTCAATGTTTAACAGCTGCCTTTGTAAAGCTACATACAACACAACATATGGACTACGTAATGGGAGAGATAAAATTTAAATCGGTTTCCCCTGATCCCTCTGATACACGATCTTTATATGACTGGAATTTGCAAGTCAATCGTACTGCCAATGGACGTTTCTGTAAGCTGAATTTAACTTCACATTTCTTTTGAAGCACAAATCTTTGGAAGGAGCGGTTCAATTCGAATGCCTCACGATTTACAACATGCAATTTATTCTTATTGGCTCATTTTGCTGTTCTGTGAGACCAGGGTTCGTTGATAACGGTTTGAACTGTAATAAATAAACTGTGTAGTAAAAGGGTTAGGTACCTTAGTTTTATTTCTGAAAATTGTCTGAATTTAGGTATTGGTTTTTGAAAAAACATTGAACATCGATTATTCGAAAAACCCGATTATTGGAAAATACTCTCTATATACTCTTTATCTCAATAACTTTTCTTTACCGGACAAGTGCGAGTCAAAAAATATTTGAATATTAAGCAGACTGACTAATTATGTGATACTTATGTCACACGGTGTGTATCAAATTACAGCCGAATCAGTCCAGTACATCCGGAGCAAATTGGTTGTGACAGACACACATACGAGTGATCTGTTTTTCATTCGATTTACGGACCCCTGAAATTTAACGAATATCATACTCGAATTACATGCCCCAGTAATGAACGAACATTTCAAGCTAATTACCTAACCAATATTATTAAAACATAGGTATCACTAAAATATCCTTTCAGTTTGACAGAATTGGAATCTAATATATTTTACGTTTAGAGAATATAATTTCGGGAGTTAGTACCTAATTAGCTAATACGTTTCAACCATCATAGAAAATAGACAATGACAATCCGATTCCTATCCATTAATTGCACATCGAATTCGATTGGCTCACTATAAGTCAATTAGTTTAATTAATTATTATCCAATTAAATAATATTTTATAGTTCACTAAATAGCGCTTAGAGGAAGCCGAGACAATAGTCTCGGCTTCCTCAGGCGAGAATCGTTTTGAAATTAGTGTGAAATATAACTACGAAATTGACAAAAATTAGTTTCTAGAGTACACTGGAATAATAAAGCCAACTATCTCAGCAAGGACCTTGTACCGAAAGAGCTCAGTGCTGTTCTCCAAAACACAAATGGCCGACGTCACCCACAAAGCAACCAAGCTTAAGTGGGACTGGGCCAGACATGGCGGGCATATTTTCCGCTTGTCTGTCGCAGACCTACTACAAAGGTTCCAGGAAAACGTACAACGGCACTGTGCCAAATCGAAGCGAAACAAGCTTGACAATTAAGTATGTATGAACAAGATGGCAATCGAGTGCAGTAATTTTTATTTTTTATTTTTATTTTATTTATTAAGGGATAATAAACAACTACAACATATATACCTAACACATAATTTTAACAAACTTACAGTAGTAATGTTGCAGTCCACTGCATTATCCGCAGATAAAACATGTTTAAAGATCAGTGTTCGGCACTAAACGATCATTACCAAAATTATCAAACATTTTGAAATAAATAAAATAAGTACTATAAAGCTAACTATAGTTACAAAACCAAATCAGATCAGAGACATTAATTGTGCAATAAATAAATAATAATAGTAGAATTACAATTTTGATAAAAGTAGACAACTTCAATGCAATAAATCAATAATAATAAGATTAGAATTATGATATTTTTTTCATAACATTAGTTTTAAATTTATTTTTTGAGCATGCAAATAAATCAATATCAATGAAATTTGAATTATAGGATTCCAACATTCTATGAATAGGGCAGCGTAAACCAGAGTTCGTACGGCAAGAGTTTAGTGCGAACAGAGTTCGTGCACGAACCTGACGCACCTGAACCGTAATAAAGCACACACTGTAAAAACTTATGCTGCCTGAGATAAATGTATTTGTTTAACCTTATACAGATATAAGTTGGTAGCGACAACTCCGTAATTATTTTTAATACAGATTTTACCGTTTTTTTTCCTCACTATAATATAAAAATCGCTGTTTACATCAGTCTGTTCCTCCGCTTACTCCTAAACCACCACCTACCAGTGATTCTTAACCACTCAACGGATTTGATAAGATTTTCAATAATAGAAAACACATGTGGCTACTCTTTAATAAATGTCTACAAAATATAAAATCCTAATATATAAAATTCTTCCGTTACTGAGTGACTGAGTGACTGACAACGCAAAGTGGAAACTACAGGTCATAGAAAGCTGAAACTTGGCATGTAGCTTCCTTGGGGAGTGTAGGGAAGCACTAAGAGATGATTTCCCGAAATTCCTACGGGAATGGGAAAAACGGGATATGCACGAAGTTGCGGGCAAAAGCAGGTACTTACACTATAAAGTGGAAACAAAACAATGGAAAAATAAAACCTTGAGCTGCACATCGTACACACCTATCGAACTGTCAGTATAAACGTTGGCATAAAAACATAGGGTGCCTTGCCTGCCAGCACATGCATGTCGTTAGTCTGCACGTGTAAATGACAACAAACACATTTAACCGTATCTTGCAGGTAAGGGTGGGCAGCCATCTCATAAAAGCGATTTTCCGATCCGTTTTTCACCTCAACTGCTGCTGTTGCGAATAAAAAATGATTGTTCAAATGTTCAGATAGTACTCTGAGCTGTCGTTTTCTCCAAATTTAGGTATTTTCTTTGGTCTATAGTGACTAAATGTTTCAAGTTCGTTTTTCCTCTTTAACTCTCGAATAACATACACAATCGTGCTGATGATAGTTTTGTTACCTTGCGCCTCAAGAGGTATTGTCGTCTTAAAAATTGACGTGCAAGAGAGAGCGACTCAGAATTATAAAACGTCCTCACTTTGGTTGATTTATTGTCCCTGACAATAAGGAAAGTTGGCAGCCCTTGAAACAAGGTCTTATGTATATAGGATTTTTAAATACCTACCCTGGCCTTATTGCTCAAACATTCGGAAAAAACTTAATTTCACCGAACTTGGGGTATGTCAATATGTATATCAGAGGCTTGTTTAGGCATAAGAAAAAGCGGACAAAGCACAAAAATGGGAATATTTGAACATTTATTGTTGAATTAAGTCGGATTATGTATTGACTGACCACCAAAATCCTTTTAATAGGTCGATACGATAGGATTGGTTATTACTTATCAGACAAAAAAAGAGACCTAAAAATCATACCTACATACCCCAAAAGTGTTTATCCACACATTAAGTGCTTTGGTTTTGACAGGTAATTAAAATAATGACATCTCGTCTACCGAAGCGAGTATGTTAAGTAATTAACAACCCACGGTTTTCAATGGACCTGTAATAGAATGACGTAAATCAACTTTTACGTAGTCATACGTTTTTGCGTAGGATGTACACAGACGATAAAATTTCAGTCGTTCGGAAGATATGTTGCTAACGCCCACAAGAGCCAACTGCTGAATGTAATCTTCCATTTTTAACCGACTTCAAGAAAGGACGAGGTTCTCAATTCGGTTGTACCTCACAACTCTGTCATTTATGAACCGATTAGAAAATATTTTTTTAAGTGAAAGGAGTTATTTTACGGTTGGTCCCATAGAAATTTTATCAAAATCGGTTTAGTAGTTCGGATTTTATATCAAAATAGCTGGAAAAAATATATCATCCAAGAAAATCAAATTGCGTATTGTGCTTTCCTGTCACTTTCGAGTGTTGGACTGTATAAAATTTGAAACGAAACCCCTAAATTATTTAAAACTCTGTGGGTCTGCTATGGATTGTACAATTGTTTTAGTTTGATTACGAACAAAGTGGTTAGATAATTTGGGCCTAGATAACTTGGGTCTATTAATAAGTATCTGGACGCTTACCTTGTGATAACTTGTGAAAATAATATTTTGTGTTGATAATATTGTACCAGGATCGTATATTTTGCCTACCCAAATAATAATTGTAAACAATAATTTTCAGCGAAGCTCGAAGTCGTCAGTAATAAAATCGAAGGTGGAAGTACGGAAAGGCTATGAAATGGCCATAGAGTATGGAATTGTTCCCGGTATACAATACTCATATGAATACTAGAATCTTAACGAACATATAAAGTTCCTATTGCAGGTTCCATGAATTCTAGGGACATACAATCCGATTGCAATACGAACTTTACAAGCTCCGTCTATAAATACTCGTGTGACATTTGAATAGTTACGCCGACGCGAAATGAGGTTTATTGTTTGTTGTCAAAACTTCACTACACCTGTGTCTAACCTTTAGAAAAATCCGTACGAGACACTCCGTATCACCTACGGACTTACGATTAGTTCCGAACCCGAACTAAGAATGAATGACAACATGATTTGACAGTAACTGTCAAATCGTGTTGTCATTAATTCTTAGTGGTTAGGTGATACGGACTAAAATACGCCCGCAACTAAGCCCAAAACTACAGACTTCGGGCTTAGAGAGTAGCTCCCCAGGGGTATGTAACAGCGTCCTTACTGCTCCTACTTCGTAAGCAGCCAGGATGATGTAAAAACTCGTTAATATTGGGATTAAACACAGGGGTAATTTAGTATAATAAGTAAATTACCTTAGTTATGTTTAGTTCGCAAAGTTGATTTGTACCAATGAGGGTGGCATAATCTATCTAGAATAAACTCTCTATAAATAAATAAAGAAAAAAAAAGTGGAAAATAATTTTATTTTGTAAGACTTACATAAGCAGTAGCACATGCATAGAAAATTTATTTACGTTACGTTTACTACACCGTACCTACCTAAGCTGCCATGGATTCCGACTGCTGCCAAATTATTACGACTGCTAACGGAAAACACGTTAGTGGTCGTAATGTGATATCGCTAAACAAACACAATTACTTTTAGTGTGATAGGTCGGCAAACAGACTTATTACAAACACAGTGATTATTGCCGCTTATTTGACACCTACATGCCAACGCGTGTTGCCAAACTAAGAGATAAAGTTGAAGAAACTTGTGTAGTGACAGTCCATTTGTATGATTCATTCATAACACACTTCTGAATGTTGATTCAGGTCAGGCATCTTCCTCCATCCGATCATTCCCCGTTTAGTATGCAGGTCACACTCTGTATTTTATTTTTTATTTATCTTGCAAAGGACGGGACGTGATGACTTGATTGATGAAACTCGCACCCAAAAGTTACTTCCGGAGATCTGAACTTTTCTCTTTCAGTAAGTAGTCGTAACCAAAGTTAGAGTAAATAAGGAAGTTATAAGAACATAAAGCGTAAAGTATCTTGTTGGCGGAATTTGTCTCCGGCTGTTTTAGAAGGGATAGTGGGCCCAAGTTTACGACACTGAAGTGCCTCCTTTGAAGAAGACGTAACTAGAATTGGGCATCTGTCCCTAATAAAACGACACGACTCTTTCAACAAAAATTTAGACACCGTTAAATTGGGCCTAGAGCTATTTTTTCTTTTCACAAAAAAGTGTTTGGACCCTGTTTTTTCTAAACAACTGTTTAACAAGCTTTTAACACAGCGTAGGTATTTCAAACAGACCAAAATAAAAAAAAAATATCAAAAGCGACTGAAACTTTTTTATTATTTAAACGTTGTAACAAGGCGAAACACGTCAGATCAAAACAATTTTAGAAACCACTCGTTTTTATTTTACGGTTAAAAATGTTGATCTAGTTGAGATGAAATAAAACGTAAAAAAGATCAAAGTTCATCCGTGTCTTCAAAATTATTCTTTTGGAAAAAAAATTAAGAGTATCGAAAAATAATTGATTAATTGTTTTTTAATAACAGGTTCATGTTTGTGGAGGTCATGGCTAAGTGATAACAGCCACGCAGGTCGATCTTCAAGGTTAAGCAACGCTTGCCTATGTCAATCTGTGGATGGGTGACCACTGAGCATCAATTATACTAATACTTCTCCATTCCTAGGAAATAACGTTAAGCCGTCGCTCTCTCGTCTCCGCTGTCGTATAGTGGATCTTCGATAGTCTTTACGGGAAGCCAAAAGCCAGAAAATCTGGCATCCGTCTTGCTAAGGGGTTATCGTGTAGCGTGTTAAAAAAGTACATGATCCTTTTCATTGCAGCCAGCACAGCTACTGACTAGCCGCAGTGATTAATAACTAAACCAAAACTAATTGCAACTAATTTATGACATGCTAGCTGCATGTCATAACTTTGTTCGGTTCATTTATCATAGCCGCAACTAAACTTACCTGAAAGCTAACCTAGGCGGGACTAAACTTCAACTTAGACTACGTTTGTGCGAACTAGTCAAGTCTCATAATGGTCAGGCTGGTTTGGTGTGTACTAACTGTTGTCGGACATAAATTATGACTCTCCGTCAATGGTAAGACAATACCTAGTTTTCTTTTTCTCGATGTATCTGCGTGTTTTATAGGCAGCGCTGTTGATTAGTTAATTCTTAGTCACCCATTCAGTCAGTTAGTCAGACAAGAATTGTTAGTCAAGTCCATGATAAGATTTAATTTGAACGTAGTTAAACTTTAAATATTCACAACAATTCCAAAAAAACATGTTTCATTCTTTGAAATAGTGCTGGATTTACCGTTTCAGTCAAAGTAATTATGTGACACCTATGAATATCGAAATTCGATTAATAGACTATCGAACATTGATTAATTTTTGTCATCCATTGTTTTCAAAGTGCAGTTTATTACTTCGGTGGTATAAACTACAAGCCAAGCTTCAATACCTGTTATTGACAATCGATTAAGCCTGAAAACATGCGAGACAGTTTTATTGGTGGACACTGTTCCATATTGTGAAACATGGTAATGACAGCTTTATGTTCTACCATTCAGTTAAATATTGAGGAGCTCGTGGCTAAATAATAACAGCCGCACGGATCGATCTTCAAAGTTAAGCTACAAGGATGGTCTGTGGATGGGACCATCTTAACATACCGAGTGCTTCGGAAAGCACGTTAAGCCGTTGGTCCCGGCTGTCATTTGTAGATCTTTGGCAGTCGTTACGGATTGTCAGAAGCCAGTAAATCTGACTCCAGTCTTACCAAGAACTACCGTGTTACCCAGATAATGGGTTGTGGAGGTCTGGTAGGCAGCCGCTCCACGTAAAATACTGGGTATTCAGCTGAATCTGGTTTGACTGGAAGCCGACCCCAATATAGCTGGAAAAAGGCTTAGCAGATGATGATGATTCAGTTAAATATTGAACAGGAAATAAAGTATTGTGTTTTATAAAAAAAAAAATTGGCTTGAGCTTCACTAAAAGAATTTGTCATGGTAAAATGTTTTTTATTTTTTTATTATTGATAGGGTCCCGTTTGAGCAATATCCCACCTGATGGTAAGGAAAGATGAAGTCGACAATGAAGCTCGTATGCCTTGAAGTAAGCCATAAGTGTTGTAGCTATCAGGAAACAAAGATTCTGGCAAGGAATTTTAACACTTTAGTTGTACGCACTGTGAAAGTATTCCTGAAACGTTTTGTACAGTCAACAAATCTATTTGGTATACAGGTAAAATATTATTATTCCCCTGCACTGCCAATATTTATTTCTAATGTGAACTTATGACATACTTAGGTACAACTGGGGTATACAATAATAAAATTGTCTACTCAGCACACTCACAACATTGTTTAAAAGTAGTTGCAAGTTAGCCATACCAAATAGCTTTGTTGACTGTACGTATGGGTGTCCACTGGCTCATTGCCGTAACTACGTCTTGTAGTCTGATATGAAACGAGATTGGCGGTCTTGGCGGTAGTAAGTTTCAAATGAATTGCGAAAATGTTGTCCATTCTCAGATAAACTATCTCTGAGAATCGACAGCATTTTCGGCTATGAGAAAGACAAGGATATGAGAAAAGTTGGCAAAGCTCGTGACCGTTTTCAAGAAATCGTCTATAACCTTTATGTATGGCTAAATGGTGGTTTCGGACGTAAAAGAATAGCACCATTCCATCTCTTCCTCGTGGGTGTCGTAAGAGGCAACTAATAAACTCACTACTAGAGAATGGGCAGCAGCATTCTCTGTACATTGCAACAGCTACACTGCGATCGCCAATCCGCCTGCCAAACGTGGCGATTATGGAAACCCCTCACCCTTTCGGGGGTGCCTATGCCCAGCAGTGGACGTCTTTCGGCTGATACATATCTATCTAGTTTGTATCGTCATACTGTGTAGAAGTAAGAAATAAATATAAATAACTTTTCACTGCGATGACTCAAACTGAGCACAGATGAGAAAAGGCTTCCCATTTCAACACTTATTTTATCTGTCAATGCAACTAATCCTTTCGTAAGCTAACACAACTTCCAAGCCACTGGTTAATAAGAAGATAAGAGACTTACCTATCAACAGTAATAGCGACTAAGGTGAACACTCCAGCAGACACAGTTAGGTTTGCGGTGAAGTTACTGGCAGTACATGTCACTGCCCCAAACGGCCAGTCAGCAGTGACCAGGAATATGAAGTTCGGAGCCCCGTTCAATGTCGCCATCAGCAAGTCTGCGACGGCAAGGTTCACGAGGAAGCAGTTGGTTACTGTCCTCATGCGACGGTGGGCTGTAGACAAGAAAAAGATTTAAAAGTTGTTTTAAAATATAAAGTCGTATCAACGCTCTGATCTGTAATGTTTGCTCTCATGATTGGCTAGCGGATGAAAACAGTCAAACAGATTCGTGAACTTAATCATATCATGACAACAGAATTTAATTGGAACATCGCTGCATACAAAACGTAACGCAGTGAACTAATTTTTATTTACTGACAAATAAACTATTCTCAATCTATATTTTCGCTAAGAATCTGCTGATTATGAGCAGACACCGATTCAAGCCGAATTAAAAATTCAAACTGCTTCTACTGAGCCTAAGAGAAAGGACTTAAATGAGTTTGTTGATACACAATTTTTTTTATGCCAACACCATTATTATGTTTTGTAAGTATGTAATTCATAGTGAGGAATAAGTGGGATCATAACTTGTTTTACCATGACAAATTCTTTTAGTGAAGCTCAAGCCAATATTTTTTTTTTTTATAAAACACAATACTTTATTTCCTGTTCAATATTTAACTGAATCATCATCATCTGCTAAGCCTTTTTCCAGCTATACTGGGGTCGGCTTCCAGTCAAACCAGATTCAGCTGAATACCCAGTATTTTACGTGGAGCGGCTGCCTACCAGACCTCCACAACCCATTAACTGGGTAATACGGTAGTTCTTGGTAAGACTGGAGTCAGATTTACTGGCTTCTGACAATCCGTAACGACTGCCAAAGATCTACAAATGACAGCCGGGACCTACTGGCTACTAACTCAGGTAGATTAGCCAGAACAAACAGCTGGCTCATTTGAGTATCCCAGTCTGACTGATTGTAGGTCAATTTAGAGATTTCTTGGTGGACTATTGCAGTAAGTGGTTTGGTTGATGGCATTATCTTGTACGTCCATTTATCTAAACCTATTTCAATCAACTTTATTTACTCCTTCGCTTGTATATTTCAAATTATTCTTTGACTATATATAGGTTAGCATAAAAACTGCAAAAGTTTCAGGTTTAGTCTCGTAAATCCGGATTTTAGGCGAAACAATTTGAACGTCCTCCACATAAAATGCAGGAAAAGCTCGTTTGTGTTACGTGACTTCCTTAGCTATGTGGGTTTTGTTTCACCCTGAACATCATAAAGCTATCAGTGTGACCCTCAGGCCTTTTTGTGGCTAAACGTGTTTCACATGTGTTCCCCATACGAACACCATAAGCTACGACTGGAATTAATGAATTAAACATGTTCAACTTAATCTAAATATTATAAAGAGATAAGATTGTTTCAAAAGACAAGCTCTCGAAATACATACGGGTCAGTATTACGAACATTCTTTCACTGTGAGAGAGCTACACTATCGTCAAAACTTTAAGGCTCATTTATTCCAGAAAAATACACTGGTCATGTGGAATAGGCCACGAGAGCATAGCCGTAGGAAGAATCTAGAGAACCAACCAAGGATAATATTTCAAAACCAACAAGCGTTGTATACCTATTCAACAAGTTCGTTATTGCGTTAGGAGATTCTGTTAGCCACTGAAATTGTATTCCGTTTCATAGAGTACCTCTCAATTACCTTAGGTACGTATGTTATATACAACGTCAGGGGTCATTGTACTCATCATTATGAACAACTTTTACCGTTTACCATGGGACCAACCCCGAAATCGCGAAAAAAAATCGATCGCCCCATACATTTATGTGCGCAGAACTCGACAAAATATACTGAAAAACTAATTAAAAAAAAAAAAAAAACTATTTGTGTGATCAGTGATGATTGATTTAAAATGAGCCAACTGTTCTTTAACTTTAAAATACTACTTTTATTAGAGTGATTTTGTTGTTAAGGTTGAGCCTTTCGAATCGAAAATCGTAAAAAAATCACATATCTACTGCATTTCATGTGTTATGAAATGCAGTAGATATGTGATTTTTTTTTCTGACCTTTAACATGAAGTAACTAACTACTTCTTACTAACGTACTTATACTATTATGTAACGGTGAGAAAATTTGATTTCGGAACGGAACTAACTTGAATTCGTTGCTTCGTTTGGGAGTTTATGCGTAAGGGGAATATAGGCGTCGGTCGTCCTAATTGGCTAACGATTGTACGAGTTAACGATGCAATTATGTCGCGCGATGAATATGATCGTGAAAATGATCCTCTACTCGTGCGATGATTTGCAAGCTTCAATTAGGAACTCAAAAGAAATATGTGTGTTTAATCTCGTCGTGTGACGAAATCCCATCGGTAACTCGTACGATCGTTAGGCAATTAGGACGACGCCTAATAATTAAATGAGCTACCACCTATCAGTGCGGGTAACCAAATGAGCACATCATTTATAGAGATGGTCAACGTTGGAGGGGAAGACAGATTAGAAGATGGGGTGATGATCTACCGACACCTGGCAAAATCTGGAGGAGGTCTAGGTCCAAGGACACCCGACTAAAATGGATGCCAATGCCCACAATATAAATACTAGATACATAGTAGTAGGTACTTGTTACATTTGATTTAAAACATTTTATTTTTTTGTGAAGTTAATAAATGAGCAAGCACTGATAATAAATATATGTAAAACTAGATGCATTGCAGTTGCGTAGCCACCCCAGGGACAAAACTGTAAGTAATGGTTGTATCATACTTCCCTGTTTTCCTCAATTAATACATCTACATGGTAATGTATGGAGACTGTATTCGTTGCAAGGCCAATTGCGGCAAAGAAAGACATTCTCTTTCCTAATGTAAGCAAAAATAAGACTTGCCAAGGCTGAGGTTGTAGAATGTGAACCGAATGTGAATGTGTCAATAAGAGGGTAGTATGACAATGAAGGGTCTACTTGTATGTGAGGGTAATTGTAATCAGGTCGAGTGTTGTGTTTTTCCTTGTAGCTCACTGCTAAGAAATTTATCTGCTATATAGGGTTCAAATTGAAGATTTACCCGAAAGGAGGAAGTACATATTGATGTCACAAGACTGCTTTCAAATATTTTTGTAAAATTACTTCCCTTAATCGAAAATCGTAAAAAAATCACATATCTACTGCATTTCATGTGTTATGAAATGCAGTAGATATGTGATTTTTATGGCTCAACCTTAACAACAAAATCACTCTAATAAAAGTAGTATTTTAAAGTTAAAGAACAGTTGGCTCATTTTAAATCAATCATCACTGATCACACAAAAAGTTTTTTTTTTTTTTTATTAGTTTTTCAGTATATTTTGTCGAGTTCTGCGAACATAAATGTATGGGGCGATCGATTTTTTTTCGCGATTTCGGGGTTGGTCCCATGGTAAACGGTAAAAGTTGTTCATAATGATGAGTACAATGACCCCTGACGTTGTATATAACATACGTACCTAAGGTAATTGAGAGGTACTCTATGAAACGGAATACAATTTCAGTGGCTAACAGAATCTCCTAACGCAATAACGAACTTGTTGAATAGGTATACAACGCTTGTTGGTTTTGAAATATTATCCTTGGTTGGTTCTCTAGATTCTTCCTACGGCTATGCTCTCGTGGCCTATTCCACATGACCAGTGTATTTTTCTGGAATAAATGAGCCTTAAAGTTTTGACGATAGTGTAGCTCTCTCACAGTGAAGGAATGTTCGTAATACTGACCCGTATGTATTTCGAGAGCTTGTCTTTTGAAACAATCTTATCTCTTTATAATATTTAGATTAAGTTGAACATGTTTAATTCATTAATTCCAGTCGTAGCTTATGGTGTTCGTATGGGGAACACATGTGAAACACGTTTAGCCACAAAAAGGCCTGAGGGTCACACTGATAGCTTTATGATGTTCAGGGTGAAACAAAACCCACATAGCTAAGGAAGTCACGTAACACAAACGAGCTTTTCCTGCATTTTATGTGTAGGGAGGTTCAAATTGTTTCGCCTAAAATCCGAATTTACGAGACTAAACCTGAAACTTTTGTAGTTTGCTGTGATAGCAAAAGAATTGAACATAAAGTTTTTATGCTAACCTATATATAGTCAAAGAATAATTTGAAATATACAAGCGAAGGAGTAAATAAAGTTGATTGGAATAGGTTTAGATAAATGGATGTACAAGATAATGCCATCAACCAAACCACTTGCTGCAATAGTCCACCAAGAAATCTCTAAATTGACCTACAATCAGTCAGATTGGGATACTCAAATGAGCCAGCTGTTTTTTCTGGCTAATCTAACATGAACAACGTAACATTTTCAATGGCACCAGATTGATTCGAAACGAACGTTTACAATCAAAATCGCTTAGAATCTTCAATTGAAAAAGAAATTCTAAATAATAACCATTCCCCGTTCAAAAATTCAATTTTCTTTCTGAAGACTGGGTAAGAGGGTAGGATCCTTAATGTATTCTTAATGATATTATGTATTATGTAAGGATAACAGTATACTGGTTTGTTGCTGCAACAGCATCATTCTGTAGTGAAAACGTAGCAATAAGAAAGCTCGTTATATCTTAGGACCTAGATTCTACGAGTAGAAGTGATAGTACTGTGTGTAGCGAGATGTACATTTGTCGTTTATCGTAAAAGTTTACTACACAGCTATGGCTCTTTATTATTCCTACTGCTGGGACATAGGCCTCTTATTTTGTAAGAATCCAAAAAGTAAAGCCTCACTAATAATTACTTAAATCTCCTTTCATAAATTCATAGATTGAATTGAATTGAAAAAAAAATTTTGAATGCAGATTTTATTTAATGCCACGCGACTTCAATTAAGTTAACTACAATACTTGTTTGTTGCATTAATTTTTCTTAATAGTCGGCAGGTAAAAAAAAAATATATTGTAAGGTTTTTTAATACCGTTGAGTAATAGTATATAGTGCATAGTTTTGGATCCTTTGATGCTTTGGCGTTGAAATCATGAATTTTAATACTTTAGTTCCTAGATATACATAAACAGTTCAATTTCAACAGGTAATTTCCGGGGCTTAGCTTCCTTTGGGTAATCCCTGATGAAACTTGCACTTTTCCTGTACAAAAAAAATAAACATGGTATCTACTTATTTATAAAACAAGATTTCTAACAGTATTTTTTTCCAAATAATCAAATAAGATTAGTCAGTCGAGAGATAACATACTATAAATAAACAAACAATTTCTGCTATAACCTAGTATGTATTCTCTTTATAAAGTATATTTTCGTGCAAATTATGTACGTTCAATGTTCATGGATGGTTTTATGGAGGGTTCGATATTCAGAAACTAATAATTTCTGAATATCGTCAGATTATAAGAAACACAGACTCGTCCTTTGATACGCTTTGGCTTCAACGTCTTTCACATAGTGCTATTATTAACGACTGTATGTCACTATATCCGTGATTTTCATTATAAAACACGTTATTGAAACACAGGGTGACTTTTACTTCACTGGCTATTTTTCAGGGGGCGGAAGTAATTATTAATATGAATTACATTCAGGAACAACCCTCTATCCGAGTAATAAATAAAAATCTTATATTAAGGTAAAGTCCATTTGGTTAGATTACACACAACTTAGAAAACTAGTGTTAGTATTTATAAATACCAGTAAACAAATGGAAACTACGCCACAGTGACCTGTGTCCCAGTATGTGGCTGTCCCATCTGTCCTCTATAGTTTTCAAGATGCAAGTAAAAAATGTACTACTGAATACGTGATTTCTTTTCATAGTTCATTCCATAGTAAAAGTTGTTTATATTCATGACTTCTTTCAACCCTCGAAATATTGCTGATATATTGAATGCCCCGTTCTTCTTGATTTGACTCAAATGTTGTCCAACTAGTATAAAAAATCAGCTGGTCCCTACATTTTGCAGTTATGCGAGCAAAATTTTTGCTTTGGCATAAACCATGTCTTTGATTGATACCCGATGTCTCGAAAAAAATTAGGAGATCGTTGAAAAATAACTCTGTATACTGTCCAACAATATTGTTGTTAGCTAAGGAAGTCGTTAAAAGTCACCATGTACGAAGAAAACCCTTTGAAAGTAAAGCTACTTTTTTGTCAAGGTAAAGGAGAAGAGCAGATTTAATACATCATTATAACTCAAGAGTGTCGTCAAGATTATTAATTACCGCAAAGTAGCGTCAAGATCTTTTGACGCTTCGTCGCGTTGTTTCAGCGTCGGCTGCTGAAGTAATTAAAGTTACACTTCCACTAATAATAAAGCTAGTACGTAGAACTGAGGACTATTATATTTTTAACTCTTGAAAGATGTAAATATTTGGAAATTTTATACTTATGCTAGTAAGTGATTTATTATCCGCTGCTTCAAATTAAAACAGCGTTTCATTCTAAGGCCAAGTTACGAAATGGAGACGATATTTTAGGTACCTATTCGATAGAATATATTATATAGAATATATAATACAATGAGAAGCTTCACTCCTGTGACTTATCCCACTGAAACCATACATACAACCATACATTACCAACCTCTTTTTAGACTATATTTCTATGAATAACCTAGGCCAGTATAACTATCTTACTAACAATAAATCCAGAACATTGGACCTAGTCCTTTGTAACACCCCAATTCAAAACCTGACAAGTTGCCGCATACACATGACACAGGAGGATCCACTACACCCGCCACTTGAGTTTTCATTAACAATAAATGACGATCCAAAGTGTCTAAAAACTAAACCAACCACCAGACCTAATTTTTTTAAAGCAGACTACGTTAAAATCCTAATCTGCCTTATGTCTATCGACTGGCACACTTCCTTGGGTGGTTGTTCTTCAGTTGACGAGATGGTACACACGTTATATGAAATTTTGCACGACACTATCAAGAAACACGTACCACTGAAAACGATATCTAGGAAAGATTACCCGGCATGGTACACACCCACACTTAAGAGACTTTTTAAGAAAAAAAACAAATTTCGCGTTAAAGTAAAAAAATACAATAACCCTCTTGACGTCGTATATTTCGAAACTCTGCGTGCCAACTGTAGTAAGCTGAGAATATGTTGCTACAGAAGATATATGGAAAGATTAGAAACCGCGGTTTTAGAAAATCCTAAAATTTTCTGGTCTTTTATAAAAAGTAAAAGGAAATCCAGCAATGCTTACCCTGCAGTTATGATTTATAAAGACAAAACTGCGTCAACGGGCCACGACATATGTAACTTGTTTGCTGAAAACTTCGCAGATGTCTATAACAATACAACGTCACCGCAGCTATCAAACCTTAACATAAATAATAACCTGCCAACTCTCTGTAGGCTAGAACTAAACGCTGGTGAAATATTCCGAGCCCTCACGTCATTGGATGAACGCAAAAGTGTAGGAGACGACGGTATACCACCCGTGTTTATAAAAAGATGTGCAAAAGCGCTGGCTTTGCCCCTCACGATTATATTTAATAAGTCCCTTAAAGATGGCATCTTCCCAGAGCAATGGAAAAAGGCACTAGTGGTGCCTATTTTCAAAGCAGGAGATAGAAAATTAGTGTCAAACTACAGACCTATTTCTATCTTAGTCATCTTTGGCAAAGTATTTGAAAAGCTAATAACTGAACGTCTCTCATCGCACGTCAAACAATTGATTTCCGCCCACCAACACGGCTTTATTAAATCCAGGTCTACTACCACTAATCTCATGTGCTACGTGACGTCCCTATCAGAATCGGTGGATAAACGTATTCCTGTGGACACCATATATACGGACTTCAGTAAAGCATTCGATAAAGTGGATCATTCCCTTCTTATAACCAAACTTCAGCATGTGGGTATAGGAGGATCAATGCTTGAGTGGTTTCGGTCTTACCTTAGAGACAGGTCCTCAAAAGTTGTCATGGGTGGTCATAATTCCAAGCCTTTCAAAGCTTCATCCGGTGTTCCGCAAGGTTCACACTTAGGTCCAATTCTTTTTAATATATTTATTAATGACATAATATACTGCTTTATCCATTCAAAATTCTATCTTTTTGCTGATGACATGAAAATAATGAAACCAATAGAAACTAAATTTGACTCTGCCTTATTACAGGAGGACCTAAATAGACTGACTAACTGGTGTACAAATAATAATATGCTTCTTAACGTGTCAAAGTGTTACTCCATGCAATTCAGCCGTAACAAAATAGTCAAACCTAACCTTTACACGATAGGTCAGCAAAAATTGGAACAAGTAGACCAAATACGTGATCTAGGAGTTATATTAGACAAGCAATTAAAATTTGACAAACACATCCTCCAAGTGTCATCGAAGGGTTTTAAAATCCTTGGATTTATTCTACGGAACAGCAAGGATTTTAAAAAAGCCTCCACAAGAATAAAATTGTTTAACTCACTAGTACGTCCGATACTTGAATATAGCAGCCCAGTTTGGAATCCTCACTACGACATTTACAGCAAACACCTGGAAAGTGTTCAAAGGCGTTTTCTATACCATCTGTGTTACAAGGATCGATTAGCCAAAACAATTGCTAGCTACAAGGATAGGTTAAAACACTACAACATGGTCCCTCTCGCTGACAGACGAAAAACGGCAGACCTGGTACTTCTCCATAAAATTTTCAGTGGAGACATAGACTGCAGCGAGCTTCTAGAAAAACTTAACATAAACGCGCCATCTCGTCTGCCGCGGAAGAGCAACTACAATTTATTTTATGTCCCAGGGTCTAAAACTAATCTAGGACATTTCGCCACTCTCCCAAGACTCTGTAGGCAATACAACGAACTGTCCAAACGTTTAAACTTGGACATAACCCTCTCAATTTCAAAGTATAAGAGTAATGTCACCGCTGTCATATAATGAATAATGTACTTTTACCTTTTTGTTTTTTTATTATTTTATTTTATTTTGTACCTTCTTGTAATTTGTAATTTGACTTAATCACCTTCTCAGTTTAAATTTGTATTTGAATTTTAAAATTGACATTTTAACAATGTAATTGTAATCTAATGAAACAGCAAATTTTTATTTTTATTTATTGGACCAATTTAATTTAATTTAATATACTTGAATAATTTTATTGTATTGGAATAATTTTATCTAATTTAATTGAATGTAATCTACTCTAATAATTTTATTCTAATTATTAATTTTAATCTAATTATTATCTAATTCTAATTTAATTTTGTGATTATTTTATTTTTATTTTGTAGGTATGTAAACCTAGTTATATGTGCATGCTGTGGTCTCCTATAACTGAAGGAGCACACTTGAGTGAACCACTGTATCACTGTGTTTTATGTTAGATGTGTGTATCTTTTGTTGGAGATCCAAATAAATAAATAAATAAATAAATTTTTCCGGATAAAAATTACCCAATGACTCTCGGCATAGCTAGCTAACATACAAGAAGTTATCGCTTAATATTTATATTATTTTAGATGGTCACAGCTGCATCACATTCGAGAAAATAACACTTGACAATATCATAAAAATGGACGACGCAAAGTACGTAAATTAAGCGTTATACGTTATTATACGTACTGATAATGATATACTTAAGGATATCTTTTCTATATAAAAAAGAGAAAAATATTCCAACCCTAACAATAGAATAGTCGTAGTCAGCGATAATACGTAGCAATAGGTTTCAATAGGAGATTTTCAACCCACTCTAGCTTTTACTGAATGTAAATAGCTTAGTGACGATATTTACATTTTTTGGTTTCCATTTAGATGATTAAGTACCTATACGAAATCTACAGTCTTCCCAGCTAAAACACTAGGAAGTGGTGACGGGCGGGCGTTTTGGGGGACTGTCTTTATGTAGAACTTTGACGTTCAAAAAGTGCTGGCACTCAGCCTAATTTGAATAAATGACTTTTGAATTTTGAATTTTGAATTTTGAGTAATATAATAAAGTTGAAGAGTTTGTTTGTTTGTTTGAACGCGCTAATCTCTGGAACTACCAGTCGAATTTGGAAAATTCTTTTAGTATATGATATCAACATTCATGAGGTATACGAGAATACGAATAATAATACAAAAATGGGATATACGCGTACGATCGCGGGCAAAAGCTAGTTTATAAATAAAAAAAATAAAAATTGCCAAGTGCGAATTGAATCTTTTTAACATGATATTTAAAACTATTAAACTTCCTGTTATCAATGAGAACTACTTTTTGTTTTTTAATTTGTGGCTTGTAGTGTAGAAGTTTCGATGTTAAGTTGGAGGAATTAAAATGTGTTACCCTCACAAAACGTCCTTTCGCTTGATATGTTGCACGAGGCAGATTGTTTCTTTTTCGCCCAAAACTGACCATACTCAAAATAGATACGCGTCCGTCTTTAGGTCAGAGAAGTTAAAATATGTATTAAATTTTAACTGAATCATTCCACTAGATTCGGAGCAAATTGGATGTGACAGACGACAAACAAACGACTTTCTATGGATTCCGGTTTTCATTTGGATGCACGCACAAATACTGTAGATTCAGTGCTATCCTGCAAAAATGTTGGTCGTCAGCTGTCGGGCTGTCACTTTGAATATCGTGAACAGAAATAATACCGGAATATTCTTATACTTGAACAAACGAATAAACACATCTTTGTTACAAGCACATATAGGTATATATGTATATTACTCACCTAGAACGATCCATATGACCAGGGTATTTCCTATGACAGCCAGTAACAGCATGACGGCGAAGACCATGAACCAGGCGAGCTGACCCCACCATGGTGGGCTGAATGGCCTCTCACCGAGACCCATGCAGTTCCCAAGAGTGATCCTGGAAAGAAAAGGGTAAATATAATATTATATAATCCAATATAGATAGGCATTAAAACTGAGCTTAGGTACCAATACCTAAATAAAAAAAACTTTAAAATTCTATTTTTAAACCTACCACAGTATAGTATTTATAAACCAAAGGTTTACTGGTAGAGAATGCCTTGATGCATTAAGTCCGCCCATGTACCACTATTGTACAATTTGTACATCAAGTTTAAATAAATACCTGCGGCTTGGAACCAATATAAAAAAAATTGGATGTAGTAACTGTTAACCTCTGCCTTACCTGTAAGGTTTCCATGCAAGCGTGATGTTTTGGTTTATAGAGTTTTTGACTACTGTCAAAAATACGATAAAAGACGTTACGAAAATAGTACCTACGGCTTGCGGTTTGACGCGATTTTTCTATCCTGGTCACGCAAAATTTACTACTTATAGCGTGACTTGCCTGTGACGTCAAACGCAACTAGTGCGGTCTCAGTTTATCACCGATTTATAATGCTCACAACTCAAATTATTATTTTTTTACACTGGGCCTTGTTTTTTCTAAAGGTTATGTTAAATGTAATTAAACAAATCCAGTCAAACATATATATGTCCATATATGTATACTTTTAGTGCAGTTAGAGCGAATTGGTGATTTGCAGAAGTCTATTTAGTAGTAATGATAATAATTTGTCACATTCTCGGTATACAGTACAACAGTTAATTTTGATTTCTTGGGAAATCCCATGTATCACTAAACAAAATAAGTTCAATAGTAATTTATCTACCTAATATAAACCGTAAAACACTGGAATATTAATACCAGTCAAATTAATAACATTCCATCAGAAAATTAATTCAGTCCGTATGTGGTAAATATTATGTGAAATTAAACATAGTAGCTGTTGGTTCAATTCGCCCACGCCTCGCGATTGAATAATAATCAAAATACTTACTAATTCAGTCAAGTGTTGAGCTCCGACTATTCATATTAATGTCGATAATTATTGCACAATAACCTCAAAACATGAATGTGGTAGGTAATCACATAAAACCTTATTGGGAGCTATATGTTTGAGCCGTTTGGGGTTGAAACATTAGGCCCATGGGGTCCGAGTGCTCACCGAGTCTTTCAGGTCATCAGCAAACAACTTGTCGACTGTTCACGTGACCAGAGGGCTGAGCTTTTCTTCGGCTAAAGAATCAGCATTGCCATTCAACGCGGCAATGCTGCCAGTGTTCTAGGCACTTTTGCCACTCTCAGCGATGTGGATGAATTTTTTGATGCCCAATTATTTATTTTGTTTTTATACGCGTTCGTAGATAGGTACATAATTTCACGATTATTTGTCTAGTTGTCTGAGTATTTAGTCGTTACTTGTACATATTATAGTTCCTTACCATGAAACTTGGATGGCAGTTGTTTACAGTTAATTGGTGCAGTTTAAACTTTAAATATCATTTTAAATATTTATTTATCTTCTCATTATTGTTAATGCCATGTTATTTTAATTATTTATCATTGCATCATTATGTAGTATAGTAAATACAGTTTTTCAATTATTTATATAGATAGAATTTTATAAGCTCTCAATTTTAATGACTGCCTAAACAAATGAATTGCAGTAAGGTGAAAATCCTTCTGTTTTAATATCGACGACCTCATTTGTCTGTAGTAGGTACTGACTGTATTCGATTTTCTAGGCATCCCTGCATTCATTGATAGATCAAGGCAGTAATATAATAATAATAAGCTGTAAGTAAACAGATTATTATTATTTTGCAAAAGTAGTTAAAAAGCCATCAAACTGAACCACATTCTTCATTTGAGTATATTATTTTATACAAAAAGTAGTCATAATAATAATAAACTATACAGTCGTCACTCAATACAGTAATCAAAATAAAATTATAAGTTGAAATGACACGTATTTCATGAAAAGTAGTCCCATGGACGTTTAGCCATTAGTTTTCTTTGAGAGGGTGCGTTTTGTAGGGAGGAAATAATGTGTTGGCCGGAAACCATAAAAAGAAATCCTTTGTGGGAAAAATAAACTAGGATTTTATATCTTAGTCATAATCTACGGAGAGCCAAGTATCCTATTTGGTGGTTGAGCCCGCCTAAAGGAAAGAAAACGTTTCTGCCTGTACCTACGTTCTTCGCGAAAGTAGCCCTTGAAGATTTTATGGTATGTGGTGTTTTTATGTAACGTGAAATACTGTTGTAGCGGAATTTTTAATATTACATCCACACAAGTTTTGCGAGCATTTCTTATTCTATTTGATACGAATAAGAAAACAGGCTTGTACAAATCCAGCATATTAAAATACGCGTATTTGTAACACCGAACCGTAGTATTAAAAACATAGCTTTGGGGTGTTATATTAAGAAGAAACCCGACCTATATCTGGTATTTACAAATCTAATAAAGTAAGAATATTTATCTAAAAATCTATGCTAACAAAAAAGAATTAATATAGCAAACAGATCAGCTATTTAAACAAACATGTATGTGCTTATTTTTAACTTGTGTTTTTTTATACATAAGACTATGGGAGGCGAGTGGCGAGTTTCGAAGAGTAATGGCCCCTTTTTATTGACTAAAACCAGAGACTAACTGTAGATATAGGTACCGACCTACAAAAATTACATCGAGAAAATGCAAATCGATGGCTCATTTTCCCCCGTAACTTGGACGTGTAAAAAAGATATTTATTCACTAAATAAACACTTAAATGATTCAATAAACAGTTATCAGACCGACCCTAGTCTGGTGGTCCCGGACCTACTTGAGCACAGCATCGAAAGACCTTGAAAAGCTGCAACGGCCTGCAANGTAGCGGAATTTTTAATATTACATCCACACAAGTTTTGCGAGCATTTCTTATTCTATTTGATACGAATAAGAAAACAGGCTTGTACAAATCCAGCATATTAAAATACGCGTATTTGTAACACCGAACCGTAGTATTAAAAACATAGCTTTGGGGTGTTATATTAAGAAGAAACCCGACCTATATCTGGTATTTACAAATCTAATAAAGTAAGAATATTTATCTAAAAATCTATGCTAACAAAAAAGAATTAATATAGCAAACAGATCAGCTATTTAAACAAACATGTATGTGCTTATTTTTAACTTGTGTTTTTTTATACATAAGACTATGGGAGGCGAGTGGCGAGTTTCGAAGAGTAATGGCCCCTTTTTATTGACTAAAACCAGAGACTAACTGTAGATATAGGTACCGACCTACAAAAATTACATCGAGAAAATGCAAATCGATGGCTCATTTTCCCCCGTAACTTGGACGTGTAAAAAAGATATTTATTCACTAAATAAACACTTAAATGATTCAATAAACAGTTATCAGACCGACCCTAGTCTGGTGGTCCCGGACCGACTTGAGCACAGCATCGAAAGACCTTGAAAAGCTGCAACGGCTTGCCTGTGTGGCAATCACTGGCAGTATGAGAACGACGCCCACTGCGGCCCTGCAGGCTATGCTGGGACTGCCACCACTGCACCTTATAGTTCAGGAGGAAGCGGCCCTAGCGGCCTTCAGGCTCAGCACAGCTGGCACTTTAGGAAAAGACTCTAGAATCAAGCATACACGCATCATGGAAGATGCCGTAAAACGACAACCCATGATGTCATCACCCAATGACAAAGCTCAAAAGATGCACCATTTCCAAAAGCACTATAACATAGTGCTAACACAAGAATCGGATGACCACTCAGGTCCCAAAGAGCTGAGAATCTACACTGATGGATCAAAAACAAGTACCGGAACCGGAGTTGGAGTTTACTCCAGCGACCTCAACATTAGAATATCCAGACCACTAGGAAAGCTCAACACCGTTTATCAGGCGGAATGCGTGGGCATTATCCTAGCGATCCATGCCATAGAAGCCAGGGGAGTCACGGACACTCATATTCGTATACTCTCCGACAGCGCCTCAGTTCTCCAATCCCTAAATAGAAACTACACCACCTCGAAACAAATACAAGAATGCCACAATGCACTAGAACGCGTCACGGTGACAAACCGCAACACTGTAACGCTGCAGTGGATAAAAGGTCACAGCGGATTACTAGGAAATGACGCAGCCGATGAGCTGGCCAGGAGGGGGTCTGGTACGATGGCTGTTGGACCCGAACCCATAGTGCCACTCCCTTTCACCCAGCTGCACACGTGGCTACAAGAACATACCCACACACAAGCAGAACGCTGGTGGGCCTAGGCACCAGGCTGCAGGCAGTCCAAGGAGGCTATACCACTCCTAAACATTATCCTTACCAAGCGCCTTCTGCGACTGGATAGGGGCAGCCTGCGAATGTTGGCGGGGACCATCACCGGACACTGGTCACTGAATAAGTATTTCCACACAATAGGTATAACAGACAGTCCTCTGTGCAGATCATGCATGGAGAAGGAGGAAACGGTGTCGCACGTGCTCCTTGAGTGCACATGCGTCGCTGATATACGTAGACAAACGGTAGGGACACCGAATTCACTCACAGAAACCCTGAACTCTTTGGGAGGACTGATCTGCTTCTGGAGGGAGGTTGGCTGGTTGGAATGACGGCCGCCATGGCCCACGCACAATGGTCCAACATCAGGACTAAGTGCGGAAACCATACCCCAATAGATAGAAATATAGAACACTTTAAAAAAACTCTTCACTTACTAAAAATAGTCGAAAATATGGCGTCGAAAAATTCCTCCCTTTCGCTGATTAATCATAATCAAAATAAAAAAAACTGTTGAAAAATTCGCATCCAAACAAAACAAATTCTAAAACATACTCGCTTAATAAAGACAATCTTCAAGTTCAAAACACCATCGCAAACAATCACAAAGTTTCGAGATTGCGTTGGAATTAATTATACAAAAATACGTTGACATTTTAAAATTGTATTCTGAACATCTTACAGGTGAGGCTTGGATCAAGTTTGATATCAACGAAGTTGCAAATAGCCAGATTATACTGGATAACAATCTACTTAAATGTTAAGCTAATGATCCTCTTGAGATTTTGACGAATTACAGAGAAAGTAAATTACTGAAAGCAGACAAGAGCCTATTAAACAAAAGGTTGTGATCAAGAAAAATACGATTTCATTAGATAAGACTAATTATTTATTTGGTTTTAAATTATGATTTTCTGTGTAATCTCGGGGTACCGAATAAATATTTTATCTATGTATCTATCGGATTTTTTTTTTTTTTTTGTATAGTCCACAGTGTAATGTAGTCTTGTTAACCCAAGGTTGACTAGTAAAAGTTGCTTAGTTGCCTGTAATTAAGTTCGCCTACGTACCGCTACTACACATAAATAAATAACCACATACTACAAAACCAGGAAATTGTATTATGATCTAACGAAATTGCAAAAAAAAGCTACCAAAATTACAAGGGTAGCCTTGTAATTGTGGTAGCTTTCTTTGCAATTCTAGCGTTTCATAGAAAATAAAATCTAGCGACAAAGCTGGACTAACGTCTAATCCAGCCTTACCGCGCTCTAAATCTTTCATTTGTATGTGCCGTGCAGGGATAAAACACAGCTTAGATCTGGTTCTGACTTTTACTACAAAACAACTTTAGTTTCAAAAAAGATATATAGGAAATTGAGTCTCATAATATAATATCAAGTAACACGGGTCGATCTACTAGGTTAAGCAAAGCTTGCCGAGGCTGGTCCATGGATCGGAGATCATCTTAAAATACTGCAAATTTCCGTACCTCGGAAAGCACGTTAAGCCGCCGCACCCGGCTGTCACTTATATACATCTTTGACAGTCGTAACGGCAATTCAGCAGCAGTTTTGCCCAGTGGTATCATGTTACCCAGTTAATGGGTTTTGGAGGTCAGATAGGCAAACAGGTCGCTACATGTGTAATACTGGTATTCAGCTGCACCCGGTTAGACTGGGAGCGGACTTGATTTATGGAGTTGGGAAAAGGCTAGGCAGATGGATTGAGTCTCATAAAAATCCGTCAGCGGTTTTCTGTTGAAAAGGAAAAGGCTCAGGTCAGCCTTCATTACTCACCACTGAAAGAATCGTAGCTCTTTAAGATAACCTTTCTTTTACTAATTCTTTTTTATTACTTTACTAGCATATCCCGCGACTTCGTACGCGCACATCCCGTTTTAGTGGTCTAAAACCATCTTCCATCCAACCGATGTGCCCCAATCTGGTTTCATTAAAACAGATTGGAGCACATCGATTGGATGATTTCAAAGTCTATAACGGACATAGCTAGAAACAATTTTTGTATTAAATAAATGTCGTGGCCATATCCGTAGAATTGGAGTTAGTTTGGGTTATTTTTGAGGAAACTTAGGGTACCGCGACTCGGATAGGTTAGGTTCGAATGGGATTAAGGGAGACAGAGTTAGCGGGTGAAAAGAGCAAAGCGAGCGAATTTATTTCCCGCCATACCATTCATATGAGGTTCTTTTAAACCCTGCAGACAGAATTTAAAAGACCGCGCAGTGGGGCTCCGGCGTCGCAGTTAGATTTAAAGTGGCCACATCATGATTCTATGATATGGTGACGACATAATACATTATTACCTTATAAGTCTAGTGGTAGATATGGTTTTGTCCTGGGTTGCTATATTAAGTTTTAGAAGTTACACTTAAGATTCCGCCAGTGCCTTCGCTCGCGTAAAAGTAAAAAATTATCCCAAGGGAACATAGTCCCGAGATGAAAAGTATCGTGAAGTATAAAGTATTTCAGAACATACTCGTCGGAATAGGTGGACCATGTCCTGGAAGAGGTTTTTGGACATGGTCTACCTGTATGCCTAGTTTCATCAAACATTGTCAGCCTTTAGAACATGAAGAGTTGTTGGTAACAAACAGACAGGCAGACAGATAGAAAGATAGGTTAAGGGGTCATGAAGAAGGTTCAATGATCCAGATGGGAGACAAAGGCCTGTTATTCAAGGATAATTCTCAAACAATTGATCTCGCTTTAAATTTCACAGATTCTGTGCCGATCTCCTGATTCATACTCAAAAGAGATAGCGAGACTAACTTGTCGATTAGTAGACATTCGTGCTTGATCAACGTTTAATACAACCCTTTCCTAACTGACGGATATCCAGAAAAGTAAATGTAAGATGTAACGGAAATCTCTTCGACATCATCAAGATCGAAAATGATCATCAGTCAGCGATGAGACATGCTTCTGCTAAATAATGTTTTAGAGTATCTTAGGATTGAGGGAAGTTTTTTACAAAGGCGGGCTTGAAAGAAAATTTACAAATTGAATTTGAAATCTTACTTTTGAGCGTCAATTGAGCTCAAAACAATAGTGTTAATGAATGCATAAAACAATTCACTACTCCTCAAGAACAGGTATATTTTGTGGCGACTATATATACGGTTTAAAATTCAATATAGCTTTCAGAGCAAACCTATTATTTTCTTGTTAGCACCTACCTGTTTCTGGTAGCAACATTTCATATTTTAGTATATAACCTTTGACACTGTTTTACTAGAGGGTCACAGTACTTATTTACGCTCGTTTTACAGTTTAATTTAACACACACAGTACAAGCCAACCTTTCTTTTAATTCCATGTACATAAGACACATTTTGGTAAAGCATTACTAAGATCTCACTGTGTTGCTACTGTATCGCATAATTAAAGCAATGTTGTATAATGAATAAGAGCTGTTTTTTAGCAAAAAATTCCATGTTATTTCGAGAAAAAAACAATTTTCATTCGTTAATGTTTCCTTAATAGCCAGTTAAAGAAAGAAATACATTTTATTAGCTTAGGTTATAGCGTACCGGAAATATATTATAATTTTTAATTGCTTCTATAAAAGTAACAAGTTCTAACATCATGCAAATTATTCTCTCTTACCAACCCTCTTTTATGCTCAAATAAAATAGCAGCAATATACTACAAAGTATATAAAATACGAGGCTTTTCACATAACCAGACATCTGCTCCCGGACATATGTTCGATCAAGTTAAAAGCCTGTTAGAGGTCAATTCGTTTGATACAAGTTAACATCGATGTTCGTGCTTCATTATTCCAATTGAGTTGGGAATATAATTTGTATTTAGAAGCTTGTGTACGCGAGAAACATCCACGGTAAAGTCGTACATGGATGTATTTTCTAACCCTCACTAACGCTAGCTTGAATTCTAGAAGAGGTACTAATTACTGCACCCGACTCAAAACTCTCTACTACGCACTTGTGGTTTTAAGGTAGCTGTCGGCACCAAAGCAACCATAAAGGGAATTGGCAGCATAATGTTTGTTTGGTGCGTGTTGCTGTAAGAGAAGCAAGGATGACAATAATAATCGACAATTATGTCACCTCCAAAGACCTAATTGGCCTCCTGAGAACCTGCTTCGAAATAGATGCCAAATACAGCACATTTGTTGAAGCATTTCATCTGGGGCTGGGTCTTCCACGAAGCATGAAATATACTTACTGATGCTGCTGTGTTAATGCTCCCACATACGGGTGGAATTTTGAAACGGGGCAGTAAATAAATAGAGCCCTCTCTGGTGCTCAAACCTCAGTTGGTCTTTGATACTTTTTTTATTCTTATTGGGAACAAGATAGAGTGGCATCAAAAAAGTTTTGGTTCGAATTGCCTAATTTCTTGCTGTTTTTTTTTTCAATATCTGTGATTTGCAATTACTCAAAAAGTTAAGGACAGTTTTCAAGAACGTTTCCCTATAGCTACAACGGTTCAAGTACCTGCCGTTACTGCCGCATGTCAAAATTCAATCCTGTATTTATATTATATTACGGTCTTCACCCCTTAAAATTGGATAAAGCATCTTCGTTTCCTATGGAAAGTATATCGTCTAGTCGCAATGGGACTGCCAAAACACCAACAAAGAAGGGATTCCAGATGTATTCGAGAGACATATTTTATTCGGTATTTGTACGAAACGTGACAATCCCACAGGAAGTGCAATAAATGTCCGACATTGTTGAATGTTCTATTGAGATTGAGAAGGTTATGCGTCTTGTTCATTATTCAAACCATACTTGTTTAAAACCTAGCCTTTTGAGCCACTATTTTATTTTCTCAAGTGGCTATTTCAAACCGTAGTAGTTTTACGCAATTGTTATTTAGGTACATACTGTAGAGTAAGTTACACTGTACCTTTTCTTTTAAAGGGCTTTATTAATTCCAGCTTTATCAACGTCTTTCATTGTACCAAATAGAAACTGCCGTTTTTAAACTTACAGGTTATTTTATTACGGTTCGTGTTAGAAATACATTTGCATCCGACATTACAAAACGACTTATTAAGAATGGCCTTGTAAAAATGATGCCATCTAACATAAGTTGTTTCTAATTTGCGTGAATTTACATTATTCCACTTATTAAACCCTTTTATCATTCCTAGCCTTTATCGTTTAATCACATCAATATTGGTTAGTCGTGTAAAATCAACTGCAATCGATTCGTCAGTTATTGTGAAACAGAAACTCACATCCCGTTTATATTAATAAGATTAGTAACTCATTTGGATCAACTTCAACCTTTTGTTTCCCAATGTGGGGCATAGGCCTTCTTCCCATAAAAAAAAACTTAAAAAAGTGCAAGTTGGACTTGCACACGAAGGGTTCCGTACCATAAGCCAAAAAAAACATGTTTCTTGTATGGCATATATCCCTTTTTTTAATTTTTTTTATTTGGTTTGCAACAAAATACATCTACGAAAATTTCAACTGTTTAGCTATCACGGTTCATGAGATACAGCCTGGTGACAGACGGACAGACGGACGGACAGCGGAGTCTGAGTAATAGGGTCCCGTTTTACCCTTTGGGTACGGAACCCTAAAAATTTATCGAAATTACCTACTAAGCAGTCACACAAATTCAAAAATATCACTGCGGAAAAGACAAAAAATCTTCAGCAATATTCACCAAACAAAACGATCCAGCTTTATTTTACCGAATAATTATAATCCGGCTAAAAAACAAGGCAGCAACCTCATCTGCCTAGCCTTTTTTCTAAATATATTGGGGTTGGCTTCCGGTCAAACCGGATTCAGCTGAATACCAGTATTTTTCGTGGAGCGGTTGCCTACCAGACCAAAACCTGAAGTGGTATATTATATGTTATTTCCCAGAAGAAACTTACATAGCTCCCAATTCTACTGAACATCCTAAATCCGATTTCGCCATTATGGAAAAAGTCTTTGACCTCTGTTGACCTCTGTCCATTTCCCTTTCCAAGACAGACGACACGCCTCTGTTAAAGTCAAAGGAAGTTTCCTTTAGTACATAAAACTGCTAGAAAGGAAGCGTATATCGCATAGTAGTAGGTGCTACCTATCTTATACATACAACGTCTAACAGAATAAACGCAATACCTCTTAAGGGGTCATTGTACTCTCAACTTTCATCATGGTGCCAACACTGAAACGCAAAAAAAAATCGACTTCAAAAATGGTCCCATAGTAAAAGTTGTACATAATGATTAGTACCTACAATGACCCCTTAAGAAGTATTGTGTTGATTCTGTTACACGTTGTATTGTTGAAAATACTTACTTTGTTTGTCACATAGACACATTATGCCGATTTATCATTTTATAAAAATTCAATGTCAAAGTCAAAGTCAAATAAATTGTATCGTAGCCATTCATTGGTATCGCCACAGAGACCAACCTGCTGGTCGATTCCGATCAATTCTGTAAACATGTCGAAGTGAAGGCTTGGGTGAAGTGATATAATTTTATTTTTTTATTTTATTTATTAGGGAAAACAAACAGTGACACATTACATGTTTTATATAACAATACAAAAGAAAAGGATCAAAAGTGTCACCAACAACATTTTCCACGTAATACACATAAAAGATCTTTGCAAAGCATGCGATTGTAACTTAAGGCCTTAATTAAATAAACAAGAAAAAACATATATTTTTTAAACAATTAATTGTTTTTTGGGTGCCTATTATCAAAACTAAAGCGAAATTTAATACTAAAACGAAAAGACAAAAAAAAAAGCAATTAAATAATTATTAAAATTAAAATAACTAAAACTAAAATGATCCACTACTGACCTAATGTTTTGAGTACATTATTTTTGATAATGAAGATGCTTGACAGCTCACTTCGTGATCACGTTACATCTTGTTTATATGGATTGACAGCTCACCTCGTGATCACTTCACCCAAGCCTTCACTTCGACATGTGTACAGAATCGACCGGCTGTGAACATGGCGAAGTGAAGGCTTAGGTGTAATGATCACGAGGTGAGCTGTCAATCCATATAATCAAGATGGAAAGACAGCTCACTTCGTGATAACGTGACATGGAGGAGGCCTTTAACCAGCAGTGGACAAGCATACGAGAAAAAATGTGGTGCGTCGATTTCTTTCCAGAAACTTTTATTTTTTAACTTTTACTTTTATTTTTTAATTTGCTAAACAATTACTTTCCCTGCAAGACCTACAACTAGAACTTACAAGGTGCTTACAAGTTCCTAAAGTAATGTGTAATAAGACTTAAAAGCACCGCTAAGTCTCATTAAGTTGTAAAACAATTAAACCTCAGACATAAACATGCTCATAATATGGCCTACATGGCCTCATTAATACCTAGACTTGCGTTATAGGGTGATTTTCTTTAGCAGGATATAATGCTCGTAGAAAATTTCACTCAACGTAATATTACAAGATGGTTTTAGTATAGCAATAAGGTTGGCTCGAATTGTCGCTAAGCCCTGCTTTTTACAAAGCTTTTATTTAACTTGCAATATTCGTATGTAAGTTATCCGTCAAAATTTGCAAACCATTTTTCGATCATTTGTTAGTATCCGAATAAACTGAAATTTTGCATACACCTTTTGATCTGGTGACAATACAATGTGCAATACTCAATACATATTATAATAATTTCAATATGGCTGCCGCTCCAAGATGGCGGATAGCATAATATTTTTTCTCAGCCTTTTAATATGGGTATCCAACGAAAGGGCTTGATCCTATCATCATCCTATCCAACGAAATTTGGGATTATATTTACCGAGATTTCACAGCTGAAGATATAATTTTTCTTCAAAATCGAGATCACTAATCCATGGATCACTTTTTTTATATACCTTGAATATCTTAAAAACTCAACTTATTTGCCAATTTCAAATGAATATGTAATTTTGAACTCAAAAACATTCTTGTTCGAGGTGTCCGTATCTTTGAATCCAAATAAATAAGGACCCTTTTTAATTAAGTGCATTAATTAATGTTGACATTTATTTATCCCTCCTTTTTTTTGGGTACAAGGTTACACCCGCCACGTAAAACTGAAGGACAGAAGTTTCAGTTACAGAAGTTCGTAAACAACTCTTCTGTAACCGCTGAATAACCTTTATATAATTTTCATGAAGATAATTACAGCAATTGTTGTGCGTAATAAACATGAACATCAATTTTTTTAATTTATGTTTAAAAATTGTGTTTAAATTTATAAAAGTATTATGTATGAGATACATTCGATTTATGATATCTATATATATATCGCACGCGACTGCAGAAGTACCATTTCAAGTGGCTGTTTCAGTGTAATTACAAAGCCGAAATGTGTTTGCCACAATAATAGACCAACTAAACTGTTGAAAATTCAAAAATGCTTATCTATTTCAAGGATAGACCAAACTCAGCAATAACATAAAATAAAATTGTAATTAACAATAATCTTACCTACATCCTCACGATTGCTTAGAGATAGGTTAATAAGTAAAGGTTCTGGAACAAGACTTCGTTGTTACACCTTATTTTATATCTAAACGAAAAAAAAAAAAATATTTAGGTCAGAAAACTGGTTCAAAAGTGCCCGTCAAGATTCTAAGAAGACAGAAAAGTAAGTTTGAAAAGCTTTTAAAATGCAACAACAATATTTCGCTATTATAAGAAGAAGGAGGTTAAAATCGGAGCATAAGTTGCCTTTTTTTAGCACAAACTTGATAATAAAATTACTACAACGTTATTTTTATAAGAAAACCATTAACTTTGACTGGCCTAGTCGAGTGGTTAGTGAACCTGACTGCTAAACCGGAGGTCGTGGGTTCGATTCCCACCCAGGACAAATCTTTGTGTGATGAGCATGATTTGTTCTGTGTCTGTGTGTAATTTGTCTATGATATGTATGTATTTAGAAATATATAAGTATGTTTATCAGTTGTCTGGTTGCCATATTGCAGGCTCTGCCTAGTTTGGGATCGGATGACCATGTGTGAGTTTTCCCAAAATATTATATTATATTAACTTTAAAAACAAAATCATTAAAACTCTTGTTACTTGTTCTGTAAGTATTGACACAGCAGTCTTTAAAATTATAGCAAAGGTCAGTCGCAGAAAGCGGAGCAAACGGATTCCATTTCCGCGAAATTATGCCGAGTTTTTTGTAGAAGTTTTACAACAACGCGGTAAGGGAAGTAAATAAAAGTAAGGAATTTCTTATTATCTCAAACAAATATTTAACAGTTCCTTTACTTTAATTCAGAAGTATATATGTCATCGGAAAATTGCAGACTCCGTAAAATTGTAATAAATCTTGATTAGATTATAATTTCTCGATATATTAAGAACAAATGGATTTTTATGGCTTATTTGGATGCACACCGCGAAGGCTGGTTCGAGGTGGCGCAACAAAAGAATGTCTGGAAGGATATGGGGGAGGCCTTTGGCTAGTAGTGGGACGCAATAGGCTAAGGAAAAAAAAATCCCATCCGAATTCAATAGTTACCAACATATCCGGGCTCTAGACAAGTGTCGATCGCTACGAAGCGTTTCGATTTCGATAGCGTTGGCGTGACGAA
>NDFZ01004754.1:122685-152878 GCA_002192655.3 Mamestra configurata | reverse complement strand
ATGTGCGGCCTACCGCAACGGCACGCCGCATGGCGGCCAACCGCTAGTGCGTTATAGGCCTTAAGTCTACGGGATGGTTTTATGCTAATAAATCAATTCAAATTTATACAGACAATTTTTAGTATGAAAAAAAATATGACAAATGATCAATAATTTATCATTACTATTGTAATCTATAAACACAATACTGTCTCCCATTGCAGCCGTGGCAGATATTTTTAGAGCACCTTATATTTTTCGTTCTCCCCAACTCCCCAACCCTCCATTCGAGGGTTTTCCTTGGTCAAATTGTCAATAGCGAATCTGTTATTGACATTTCCATGGGGAACAGCGAGTTTTTTCTTTAACCATTTATTTTAAATTCAAGTAAACATGATGTTTCTTCCGTTTCTCTTTACAAAACATTGAATAAGACATATTTTTAAGTCGAATCATAAGTGTATTATATTTTTCGTTCTCCCCGATCCTCTATTCGAGGGTTTTCCTTGGTCAAATTGTCAATAGCGAATCTGTTATTGACATTTCCATGGGGATTAGCGAGATTTTTCTTCAACAATTTATTTTAAATTCCAGTTCGACATTTTTATGTCGAATTTAAACGGTATTATAATCTTTTGTTCTCCCCGACCCTTTGTTCGAGAGTTTTCCTTGGTTAAATTGTCAATAGCGAATCTGATATTGACATTTACCATGGGGAGCGGCGAGAATATTTAAAAAAAAAAATCGTTCATTATAATTACTGACTGGCTGAGATTACAGTTATCTATTTTTGAGCATCAAAGTTACATAAGACAGCCCCTAAAAAACCCTTCACCATTTCTTAAGGGTTTAGCTGAATCAATCAGCTTATAATTCCCTTTTCCCTTTCTGAGTATTTAGTTCTGACTAACATCATAGTTATAGGGAACGTGCAAAGCGTTATCTATGCCATCTAGTGTGGCATATTCGAAACTTGATAAGTAAAATATACTTGACAGTGACACTTCTGTGCCGTACCTATAGTTTCTGCACGTTCCCTCATCATATCAACCGAAAGACGTCCTGTATTGGACATAGGCCTCTCCCAANCATTTCTTAAGGGTTTAGCTGAATCAATCAGCTTATAATTCCCTTTTCCCTTTCTGAGTATTTAGTTCTGACTAACATCATAGTTATAGGGAACGTGCAAAGCGTTATCTATGCCATCTAGTGTGGCATATTCGAAACTTGATAAGTAAAATATACTTGACAGTGACACTTCTGTGCCGTACCTATAGTTTCTGCACGTTCCCTCATCATATCAACCGAAAGACGTCCTGTATTGGACATAGGCCTCTCCCAAAGGGGTTTGCCATAATCGCCACGCTTGGCAGGCGGGTTGGCGATTGCAGTGTAGCTGTTGCAATGCACAGAGAATGCTGCTGCATTCCCTGGCGAGTCCCTTAGTCGCCTTTTACGACACCCACGGGAAGTGATGGGATACACTTTTACGTCCGACACCATACAGAACACACCATATTGCACGTGCCCTATTGAACCTCATTCTGTCTGTCGGTCTTGTTGCGTTTCGAAGGATGATAGATAGCACTACAATTGGATCTTTGTCAGTCCCACCCTGCAAAGTACTGGAACTCACTCAACTTCATTCGTTTAGACTGATAGTCCAACATAATTTGAAAAGAGATAGTTGTCTTCTTCGTTATTTTTTATAGGTCCCGCCCTTTTGCTACTAGTAGTGAGTAGTGACGAACCCAATACGAAACAAAGATATGCATTTGATTCATTTAAGTTTACATATTCTTTTATTTAAGATTAAATAAGAATATATATACATATAATGTGTTCTGTCATCCGGAAACGCGCTCAGAAGACTGGCAGCATTGCCACGTTGAATGGCAATGCTATTCTTTAATAAATTCTACGAAAAAACAGAACCAATTATTATTTTTATTTCAGTTAAGTTTTCTAATAGAATCACCACTAGTAAACTTGCTTAAACTTGAATATTTCACCCCGTTCGGCTGCCTTGTTTAGCCAAGTGCTCCTCTAGCGTTCAATTTCTTCTTCGCCGTTGTCTCCTTCTTTATTCTTGAGAGGTCCTTCCGTTTTGCTACTAAGAGTGACGTACATAATGTCTTCAATGTTTGTCACCGGATAATTGAAAGCGTTTTGCGCGATTGTGATTATATTTTTATAAATTGTCCAGTCTGTAGTGTTCGAGTTGTATATCCTTAGGGGCGGTGCCAGATTAACTGTTGTAGTAACATTCAGTATAACTGGTGTCTGGTCAGATGTGACATTTATTCGTGATTCTATGTTTAAGTAGTTACTATCTATGTTTTTAACAATAAAAAATTCCAATAAGTCTGAGATTCTTAGTCTGTCGTTAGGCCAATAGGTAGGTTCTCTGCCGGAGTGACATTCTAATTTCATCTCTTCTGTGGCTTTACAAAGTTGTCTTCCTCTAGTATTGTTCAGCCTAGATCCCCAATTTAAAAATTTATTCCAAATTCGAGTAAACATATGTCTTCCGTTTCTCTCTATGAAACATTGGTATATTATAAAGGGAAATGTTTAAGTAAAAGTGAATTATATTTTTCGTTCTCCCTGACCCTCTATTTGAGGGTTTTCCTTGGTTAAATCGTCAATAGCGAATCTGATATTGACATTTTCCATGGGGAGCAGCGAGCTTTTTCTTTAACCATTTATTTTGAATTCGAATCAACATGATGTTTCTTCCGTTTCTCAATACGAAACATTTGATCGAGACATGTTTTCAAGTCGAATCCAATCTTTAAATTATTCATTCTCTACGACCCTTTATTCGAAGGTTTTCCTCATATTAAGTTGTTCCAGTTGTCTTTCAAGTTCTTCTATTGTATTAATTTTGGTCTTTAGTTCTGTTTCTGTTGTGATTATATTTTTATAGATTGTCCAGTCTGTAGTGTTCGAGTTGTATATCCTTAGGGGCTGTGCTACCAGATTAACAGTTGTAGTAACATTCAATATAACTGGTGTGTGGTCAGATGTGAGATCTACTCGTGGTTCTATGTTTAAGTAGTTACTATCTATGTTTTTTATATCTATATTCTTTGTTCTCTCTCTGCCAGAGTGACATTCTAATTTCATTTCTTCTATGGCTTTACAAAGTTGTCTTCCTCTAGTATTGTTCAGCCTAGATCCCCAATTTAAATGTTTAGAATTCCAGTCGCCAGCACATATGAATCTGTTACCCAGTGTAGAAAAATATTTTGCGAAGTCGGTGGCAGATATAGTATGTTTTGGAGGACAATACACAGCGGAGAATGCAGTTTCTAGTTTGCTGTCTGCAAGTTTAGTAGATGTTGCTTGTATTTTTTCTGTTCGGTATTCCTCTATAGGGTAGTGTTTAAACTTTTAATAATTACTGCTGTTCTTCCATGGCTGTCCCCAGTTGGGTGATTGGTTGTGTACACTCTATAATTATTAAAGTTTATGTGTGTCTTCGGTGTGAATCTTGTTTCAGAGATTAGTGCTATGTCAATCATCTCTGTTCTGAGAAAAGTTTCTAATTCTTGACGTCTTTCCGTCAAGCCGTTGGCGTTCCAAGTAACCACTCGGAGGTTTCGGGTCATTTTTTCACCAGGCTGCTGACTACCTGGACCATGTGGTCCATCATTTTGTCCATAGTTTTTTCCATCATTGTCACCATTGAATTTTGTTAAAATAACTTGGAAACCAACACAAAAACACTTCAAACATCTCCTCTCGTATTGCCGAACGCCCGTCACCAGTCGATTAGTGTTATTCAAAATGGCGTGTGTCGATAAAGCAGTTCAAGTTAGGCCACTTATCGTTGTTACAATCAATAGCATAAAAGTTCCTTCGTTGTTCGATAGATGGCACTTAAACAAAAAAAAACGTGTTTATGCCGCGTAATTTAAAATTGTTACACTATTGCCCCACTGTCACATTTGCCTCGGTAGACCTTATAGATAACTGGAAAATAAATTTAGATTTCGGAATGCATGACAGTTCATCGAAAAGTGTTATTGTCAGTGAAAATTTAACGAAATTTGATCCTAATGGCCGCCATATTTTGTTATGTTTTTTATGCTTAACTAGCCGACCCGCGAAACTTCGTCTACGTCACATTTTTCATTAATGCTCCGCTCCTATGGGTCGTAGCGTGATGTTATATAGCCTATAACCTTCCTCAATAAATGGGCTATCCAACACTGAAAGATTTTTTTAATTTCGAACCAGTATTACCTGAGATTAGCGCGTTCAACCAAATCAACAAAGTAACACATCAGCTTTATAATATTAGTATAGTATAGATATTAATTTATGAATATAGTTTAAACACTCTTCAGTAACTAGAGCATATTAATCTTGGAGCATAATTTGGCTAATAGCTACTGATGTCCTTGCAGTTCAGCGTTCCGCGTTGACTGTAATCGGTGGCGGTGGTTGCTAAAATGCGGTGGCTAAGAATCCTACACACAAAAGCAGCCAGACCGCGACGGTTAAAGTGAACACGCGTTCTGTCAAAGTTCCATTTTTAGCCAGGGCTCACGGGAAGGTCACGATGTCCGACGAGATTGAAAAATTAATTGAGACAAACGTTTCATTTATGATTTGCGAGATAAATATAAACATCTTCAAAAAAGACGACAAGAAGTCGTGTTATCACTGCTGATCATTACTGAACTCCAGATTTCTAGACCGTTTGCTGTGTGCGCATGTGTGAACGCGGAACACTGAACTCGATCGCAGAACGCAGACCGCCTTGGCGATGTGTTCGGCCCCTAAAAGTAAATTTCGGCAATATTCCGGCCTACCGTGTCATTATCCTAGTGTTTACCATAGAACGCGACAATGTGTTATGGTGTTTTTTATCATTTTGTAGCTTCCTTAATGACTCAGTAAGTACCGTAAAGTCGGGTTATTATAGACCTGGGGTATAACTTTGGCCCTAACTCGTTAACCAATAGGAACATATCCTATTGGTTAAAATTTTGGGCCAATCTTATACCCCAGGAGACCCAGGGTCAAAGTAACTCGACTTTACTGTAGTTATTAAATTTTTTATAGAGCTTTATAATAGTCAGCCCAACGAAATGCCTCCCGGTTTACACTCCATTTGCTATCAACTCGGCGTATTGGCTCATTTACTTGTGCCCAGTTTTTAATAGAGTACGCGTTTTGGTAATATGAAACGTGTGAACAATTATTATTTTAGTCATAAGTAACATCAAATTAAATTGATCAGCGAAACTTTGCCGACATTGTGAACACTTAACTCAGAATTTCCAGTACCTAACTATAGTAGCAGCGGTCGTTGACCCTGTACTTAGCTAAATAAAAATATATTTTTATTTTAGATTGGAAAACATTTTGACACCTACCAAGCCTGCAGAGTTTCGATTTATTAATTTGATTTGACTTTTAATATTATAGATCTACTTTCATCACAAAAAGAGTTACTCATTTACAAATTTTCTGTTACTTCGTAAATAAATCTTACTTATACTTTTTTTGTAAAAGTTCATACATATTTTTTATTTTCGTGTTTAACTTTTTTTTATATTTGATTTTTTTTTCAAGTATAAATTATATTGAATATAAATACCCTATGTCTTTTGCCTATTTTACTAACTATCCAGATTTTTAAAATATGATATGTTTTTGTATCTTTTCCAACTGATTAAAATAAACTGACTGAAATAAAGAAATGGTAATAAACAATGCACCTGGCATGCCATCTCTTCACCACTCTTGGTTGGCTGATACCATGGGCGTGCAGTAAGCTACAGTAAGGGTAGACCAGCCCATATTATACAATACCTAAAAAAAAAATATATATAAGATACTGACGATTAGTGACGATGCAAATTTTCGTCATTATGTATGGGCTGGCCTACCCTAACTGTAGCCTACTGCACGCGCATGGCTGATAGAGAATACCTAGGTTATTAAGTCCGTCTTTGTACTATGTACATGAATTCTAAATAAATATATATTCACGCTTTTAAATACAATTAATGATTGTATTTATTGTACTCTACTGAATGAGAAGTTTAAAAATGAATAATTCCAAAAAACTATATTTATCGAAAAACGTAACTTATGAATAAAAATGTACCTACCTAGTTAGAAATTCAATGTATTAATAATAATTAAGGATTTTAGTAAAATTTAATATAATTTTAAATAATATCACAAATTATTTGTATAAATAAATAGTTCAAACTTTATGGCGGCTTGGAACTCGACATGCGCACACCACAGTCGCCATTAAATTTGGATCGAACTATAAATAAATAATTATAAATGATCTCAAATTTTATTTTTTGATACTGCCTTATTAGGATGGAATCTCGATTTCAGTAATTTATTTTCCCAAAAATCAGCTTTTTTATTTAAAAAAAAATCATATAAGAAAAGCTGTTTGACTGTATTAATTATCATAACGAATAGTTGTAGTTCTAAACTATGCTCGAGTACATAACTACTAAATATAATATATTTATTGTAAGTAAAATAAGTGTTAGAAGTATATATGGATGCATAATTATTATAATGATCACATTAATTAAGTTTTATTTAATAAGTTTTATAAATACAAGAATGAAGACAATGAAGTTTGTTTTTTTTTTCATTTTCCTTTTATAATCCAAATAAAAATTAGTGTTCTATGAAAATGTCACCGATTTTTTGTAAAACCGTAAAACTTTGTAATAGATGTAGCTAGATTTATAATCTAGATTTATTACAAACTTGGTCGACCACCCCGTTGGCGTTAGTATTGTTTGCTACGCAGACGATACTCTGGTGTTGGCTGGCGGGGACACCTTCAATGAGACCATTCAGCTTGCCGAGCTCGGAGTAGCAAGAGTCGTGGCGTCAACCCGCGAGCTGGGTTTAGAGATAGCGCCCCATAAAATTGAGGCGCTATGGTTCCATAAACTGCCGAGAAGCAAAGAGCAACCCAGCTCGATAGTGACAGTTGGAGATGCGCAAGTCCAGGTGGGTCGGTACATTAAGTATCTTGGCCTTACACTAGACGGTCGGTGGGGCTTCGAAGAGCATTTTGAGCGCCTGGTCCCCTGTGTTGGAAGGGCGTCTTTGGTGCTTTGCAGTGGGTGCTTTGCATCGACTGCTGCCCAATCTCGGTGGGCTACGGGAAGTAATTCGCCGTCTCTACGCGAGTGTCGTGCGATCAATGGTCCTTTAAGGGGCGCCCGTTTGGTCAAAGATACTATCAGGCGTCCGACGCTGCAGGTCTAAAACAAACAGCCTGCAGTGGAGAATGGCCATTCGCATCGCTCGTGGATACCGCACGGTATCCTTTGAGGTGGCAACACTCCTTTAGAGTGCCCTGCGTAGCCCTAAATTTTTCTTTAAAAATGTTCTGACTTGGCCCGGACAACCACATTCAAAATCCCCGCATTTTCCCTGCATAATGCCAATCCCAATCAACTTGAGATTCCCTGCAGTATGCCCTATAAGTTGGCAACGCTGCATGAAAACTGTCAAAGTTGCGTTTAATTTTACTGTTTTTAGGCAGCTTCATAATTTGATACTGGAGGCGCTAGTTAGAATCTCTACATCGCCAATTCTAAACGAGTCTTACTATGTTTACCTACAAAGCATTTTTTCTTTCTTTTACCTGGAATACAAAAGAAACAAATAAAAGCACTCGAATCGAAATGCTCCAAATTTGACAAAAGCAACTGGAACTGGAACGCAAACGTCAAAACGAAATTGTTTCGATTTTACGATATTAGAGTCGGCTGCAGAAAATATTATTTTTAAATGGAAAGATAACATAATTGTTGCGAAATGGAAACTCCGGTGGCTCTAGCGAAGGGCAAAGGCCCGATCATAGACCCTGCATTGTGCCGCTGTTGCAGATCTATAAAGAAATGTCGAGTTTTAACAGCCGAGTACGAATGGACGGATAAGAAAGAAGTTTATGCTGAAATGTTAATGGATTGCTTTGGGCTTCTAGTAAGTATTTAATATCAATATATTAGACCTTGTTTACTGTAATCCACAACTGGACTAAGCTTTTCTCAAGAAGGCTGAATGCGGACCGTGAAATGCCGAATCTTGTTTTGCAACTTGGGAGAGGCCTAAACATAAACTATCAATAAATGTACAGTTATTTTCATTTCTATAATAATAGGTTTCTCGGAATTCTTTTAATATTAATTGCTAGAATGCAAAAAGACTGGGTTAAGTAGTGCAAATCTTAATTACTATACTTTTATTATTTAGTAAGAATTTGTAATTGCCCCATTTTGGATGTTTATTATAAGAAAAATAAATGCTTTAAATAACATAAAACACTAGATATGTAGTGTTTCATTAGTACTTTACTCAAGAAAACAAAATCCTGGAAGTTTACTTAAAATCTAACACAAAAAAATTTGTGGTTGTTTCTTGCTTTTCTTACTACCTACAGTATCTGGTATGCCATCTCTTAGCTATACAAATAATATATTTTATTGTATACCAAAATTGCAACACAACTCATCCTAATATGGTTATAGAAAGCTGAAATTTGGCATGTAGCATTCCTACACTCTGTAGTAGAGCACTGAGAGAGAATTTTCCAAAATTCCTACGGGATCGGGATAAAACTGGATATGCATGTACAAAGTCATGGGCAAAAGCTTATCGAAGATATTCCTAATCTATAGATACAATGGCGGTCTCATATCTTACAGTTATATCTACAAGACAACCACAATACAATACAAACAAATAAAATACAATTAAGTATATGATAAATAAATAAATAATAAACCTTCTCTATATCTCTTATAATTTTCAATTCCAGCTATCCCACTTAGACGGAGACACTAAGGACTGCGGAGTATGTGCTACGTGTGTGGTGCGTCTCCGAGATGCGTTTTCATTCAGGCAACAAGTCCTACAGTCCCAAGAGGCCTTCCTTAATACGAAGCTGCATTTAAGAGAAGGTATTATTTATTACTAGCGGACGTCATGCGGTTTCACACACGTAGTTCCCGTTCCTGTGGGAGTACCGGGATAAAATATAGCCTATGTTACTTGTTGATAAAAAGCTATCCATTGCTGAAAGAATTTTACTAATCGGTCCAGTAGTTTATAAGTTTATTTGTTACATACAAAAATAAAAAACTTACCTCTTTATAATATTAGTAAGATGAGGTGGCACAAGAACAGTGTCTTGAAGGGTAGAGGAGAGGCCTTTGCCTGGCAATGGGACACTAAAGATAGGCTAACTAAAAAGAAATTATATAGTTGGCAACAAGAGGCTACTACTACATCAAGTCAATAATAATGAGCCATTTATTTTCAGGTTATAAACCTTAACCTACTTATAAATATGTCACCACAAAAATTGCAAACGCCGTAAGATTGTAAAATATCGCATTGTATTTCTTTTTAAAAAGACACGGATATATTGGAAACTATTGAATTTTGATGGGATTTATTTCATACAAAACGATTTTTACGTAATATATCGAGAAATTATAATGTAATAAAGATTTATAACAATCTTACGGAGTCTGCAATTTTCCGGTGACATGAACACATAACAACAACCGTGTTGCTATTCCACCAATTCGCACTAAACGTTTCCAAACGTCTTTTATAATGCGCACAGTAAATGAGTGGAACTCTGCCTGCGTCTGTGTTTCCGAACGCATACAACCCTAATCTCTTCAAAATTAGAGTTAACAGGCTTCATCTGGGTAAGCTCGCTCCATCGTCGACTTTGTCTCTGTCATCTATGACCTAGACTAGAGACAAGAGCAAATCCATATTAAAAAAAAAAAAATTGTGTTAGTAAAACTTAAAACTATGTTAGTATCACTTAGTTGCACTAAGTCTTTGTGCTTTTGTGCAACTCCAGCAGCAGCACTCTTCACAGTGTATTCAGTATCGGTGGTGTAGTGGTGTAGTGTAGTCGGCAACCCGACACGACCGGAGAGAGATCTGGCGCAGAATCAACGGCTTAAAGTGCTTTCCGAGGCACGGGGGTGTCACACCACCAACTGCACACTGGTTCACTATAAAATGTCCCGCGCCGATGGCTGGTCTCGGTTGAGATTGGCCGCCATTGCCGAAATCGGTCAGGAGGACTAAATATATGAAAATATTTGTTTTACAGATGGCACCAGTACCGTTGAGGTAATAATAAAGTCAGAACCGTTCTGTGAAGATGATTCCGATGCTATGGACGACAGGGATGACCTACCGGGTGATGATATGATTGGTAATAATCTTACTACTAGCTCTTCGCCCGCAACTTCGTGTGCTTTTTAGCCTATTTTATTTTTCAGTGATAAATTCTTAATTAAGCTTTCTACTGGTGATATTCTCATATATTTTTTTTGGGTTCTGTACCCAAAGGGTAAAACGGGACCCTATTACTAAGACTCCGCTGTCCGTCCATCTGTCACCAGGCTGTATCTCATGAACCGTGATAGTTGACAGTTGAAATTTTTACAGATGATGTATTTCTGTTACCGCTATAACAACGAATAATAAAACGGAAAAAAATAAAGGGGGGCCCCCCTTTATTTTTTATTTTTTTCCCATACAAGAAACATGTTTTTTTTTTCGGCTTATGGTACGGAACCCTTCGTGTGCAAGTCCAACTTGCACTTGGCCAGTTTTTAACTTTGGCAGTCATTGCTTAAAATTATCTCAATTTTGTGAATCTTTATCTATGACAGTTTCGAGCATCCTTATTATTCTGTCGGTTTCGCTATTTTAGATATTCTTCATAATTGTTTAACTTTGTTATGTTTCTGAAGCAAGTAGTCCTTATTTTTCCGTCGGTATCGATTTTGAATGTAACACATTTCAAAAATATTTTTTTGTATTGATCTCTTTTTCTCATACTTTAATTCTAGTAGATATTTTAATTTTACAATTATTTAACCTTTCGAACGCCATTGTCACTTATAAATGACCAGCAAACGCGTGCCCTGTACGCCAAACGTCACAAATATGTGTCAAATAGTACGGTGAATTTGTGGCTTGGCGTCGGGGGCACGCCGATGCGTTTATGCTCTGGCGTTTAAGTTTAATATACAATTACAATTTTAAAAGGGGCAATATGCTTTGGCCAGGTTGCCTATCAAAATGTGCCCGCTAGTATTTTTAATTCAATATGAATTCATTTTTGATTTTTTTTGATTCACTTGTTATTTAAAATCTATACTAATAGAATAAAGGCTGGCCTACTGGTCGAGTGGTTAGTGACCCTGACTGCTAAACCGGAGCTCGTGGGTTCGATTCCCACCCAGGACAAATCTTTGAGTGATGAATATAAATTATTATTATTATTAAAGCTGTACCTACTGTAATGTACTTATTTCACGAATCATTTCAGACGCCTTAGACCCTGCCTTACACGAAAACAAAGACGTGAAGCCGTTGGACGAAGACCGGCCGGTGTCAGAGCGCACGCGAGCCAAACGGGAGAGGAGCGAGAGGGCCATACAGAGGGAGATCACCATGAAGATGAACAAGCTCCGCGCTAAGCTCGATGATATGCTGGACAAACCTGGTGAGTTGAATGTGGCCAGCCTTATACAAGGTGAACTGTTAACCTTTTGACCGCCACAAAGGTCCAACCGGTCAAAAGGTTAAAAAGTCCGAAATAATTCAAATAATATTACTGTGATTGCTGTTGTAGCACGTTTGCACTAACGACCATGTTTAGGTCAAAAACAATTTGAATGCACGGACTTTTTAAAGTGTGCGTGGATGGCCAGATCCGAAACTATGAGGAATGTCGAAAACTCGTGGCTAAATAAAATAGCGGCACGGATCGATCTTCAAAGGTTAAGCAACGCTTGCCGAGGTTAGTCGGTGGATGGGCGCGCTCATTGGTCAAATCAAATAGCGCGCGCTTCCTCGGCTTCCTGTTACACATATGGAGGTATGCGGTACAGAGAATAAAGTCCCGCATACTTCCACTGAAATGGGGAGGATCCTCCGAACCAGACGGTTGTTGTGTCTGGTGGGCAACTGCCCGGTAGTTGATATTCGGACTGTTGTATATGTTCAAATCGTACGGAGAACTTTACTTGCGCGATGCAGGATTTCGATGTTAGTTCGTCGTAGATGGCGCTGCGGTTCTTTTTTGTTGCCGTACAAATTTCGCTTTCTTAGCTTTTCATGTGGCGGCATTGATGCCGCTACACACACTTCCGTCCCATTTCACGAAATCACTCACCCATAGATTGCAGGAAAGCGAGAGGAAAGATGTTACACATCAAAAGTAGCTTAAAATAATAATGCTTTATTAGTTACAATAAAAACCTGTTATCGGATTACTAAAAGATCTTAGGCACATTCATTATGTGCTATTCCAAAGTAGTATCTATCTCTGCCAAGTTTCATCCAGATCCGTTCAGCCATTTAGTAGTAAGAAACAGACAAACGGATTCACTGGCAGACAGAGTTATTTTCACAAGCCGTAAACGCCCGCTTCGCTGGGCTGCCGGTTCCATATAAACTTTTATCCCTTAACGTAAGAAATTTCGTTAAATTCTTTTCTTAGCTGGCGTCGCCTATCTCCGTGCCAAATTTCATCTTCATTGGCCAAATAGTTTTCGAGATTAATATTGACTAATCTCGAAAAATATTTGACTATTATCATTCACTATTCTACTATTTTCATTTCAAGCTCTGCGATAAGTCTGTTCTAAGTTTGAGCTACACGACAGCTGACAAATGCTTGCACTGTCTGGACAGGTTCACTCAAGCCTGCGAGACGTTAACCTACATGGTTTTCAACTTTTATGACCATTGTATGTATCTACTTTAAAAGAGACAGGGTAGTCGGCTAGGAAACACCGACCTCATCTTGATTAATATGACCAAAATGAAAGACTACGTGTAAAAGAGTTACTTGTAACTTATTTGCAAAATAAATATAATTTAACATAAATTTAAAATAAATCTAGACTTGATTACCGCCATCACACATTAGAAAAATGATTTCTTCATTATTACAGAGCCAGTCGACATCCCAGTGAACAAAGAAACACCAATGAAGCTACAAAAACCAGAAATAGACCACGATTACATGGTTTACACGAACGCAGTGACTATAGTTAAAAATTCGTATGTGTGCCCGTTCCAGAACAGAATCAGTATATACTACTGCTTCTACTGCCGCGACCAGTTTACAAACCCAGTCGAACTCAGAGAGCACACCCTCATCCATGACCCAGTAGAACTCTTCCAAAGTACAATGGAAAACCGTAAAATACCGAAAATAGACATCACTAAAATCGATTGCAGACTGTGTAACGAAAAAATCGATGATTTGGAAATTTTCAAAAAGCACATCACTAGCGTACACGGAAAAATGCTATATCCCGTTTCCAATGAGTTCTTGAAATTTAAATTGACCATGGATAATTTAGTTTGTACAGAATGTAATAGTGCGTTCCCGTATTTCGATGTACTTAAAAAGCATATGATTGACCACTTCGGGACTTACATATGCGATGTTTGTGGCGCTTGCTTCCTGGAACGCAACTCGCTGCGAACTCACATCAAATCTCACAGTAAGGTCGAAAAGATATTCCCGTGTGAAATATGTGGGAAACAGTTGAAGTCCAAATACAGTAGGTATTTGCATGTCGCCACAATTCATGAGAAAAAACCCACAGTGAACTGTTATAAATGCGAGGCTAGTTTCTTGTCTTACGCCCTGAGAAACCGGCATTTGATCGAGGTACATGGTGATAAACGGACGTTTGCTTGCAAGTTATGCGATAAAGTTTACAATAGAAGAAAAACTCTAATGGAACACAATCGCAGGAACCATTTAAAAGTTTACAGACATCAATGCGATCTGTGTGACCAACGGTTTTATTTACCTTCGAGGTTGAAAGAGCATATGGCAACACATACTGGCGAAAGGAACTTCCGGTGCGAATTTTGTGATAAAAGCTATCCCCGTTTACAATCTTTGCAGGAACATATCCGGTCGCATAGCAACGAAAGAAGGTATAAATGTGATATTTGTAATTCTACCTTTACACAAAATGGCAGCTTGAAAAATCATATGAAATCTCACCACCAGGGTTACGATTTAGATCCTAATTACAGTTGAATGTATTGTTTTTGTTTATAATTTATTTTTTAATTGTATTTTGACAGTATTAAATGTACACCATTTTAATGACTTGTGTTTATTTTCTTCCTATACAACTGATTATCTGACAAAAGCGGTTTATGTCTGTATAACCAGCAGGACCCTACATTTAATCCAATTGAAAGTTAAATGTTAACGTGCGTAGTATTTAGTACCTACCTTCCGAATCGTATAAGTACAAAAATAGCACCTTAATTGTTACAGCGAAATCTTAGCAAAACCTGAATACAAAATAGGGTCCTGCTGGCTTGATAAGTTTAGCAGGTGCATTCTTCATTAAATAATAATTAAATTAAAATGAAACTATGGTTTTTTAAGGTACTAATACACTGCTAAACGGGACCATATAATTTGTCTATAGACCTTCAAACAGCGGAGGGTCCTGCTGGAAAATAATTTAAGATTGCGCTGTAACAATTAAGGTACTTACTATTTTTTTACTTATACGATTCGGAAGGTACTAAACTTTGCACTAATTAATACATTTATTTTTCAATCGGATTAAACGTACGGTCCTGTTGGGTATACAGACATAAGCGGTGTCGGGCCGAAACTGATGCTGGAATGCTGGCTGCCACAACAATGCGCGGGCGGGTGACGGCAACAGCGAGCGAGGCATTTACAAACTACCTAGTTGGTCACACCGCGACGGACTCATTTTACACCTTTTTATTCATTTGTATCGCTCCGCAACTCTCGGTGGAAACATTGCTATGTAATTTTCAATTGCGAGGTAAAACGAGTCATTAATGACTCTGCTCTGCTCTCAAGAAATGACGGACTAGTTTCAACGGCATCCTGAGGGCATTCGCGCAGAGGTTCGATTGTCAGTACCTGAACCATTGCTGTATGGTTCACTTACTGAGCAATCGAAACCAGTAATATGTATGTTTGGATTTTTACGTGTTTTTATGTGTGTGTGTTTTTTGTTATTATTTTGTTAAGTGTAATGTGTGTGATATGATCCGTGTTGGTCGAAATAAACGTTTATTATTGTTATTATTATTTCGGCTCGACTATTTGTCGGTGGAAACACGTGTAAGTTGGTTTCTCTTGCGAGGTAAAAGAAGTCATTAATGAGTCCGCTTCGCTCACGGTGGAAACCGGGCTTCAAACGACTAAACTGGTCTTTCTTGGTAGAAACCCAAACCTATTTCATGAAAACGAAGTCCGCTCCGCTTAGCCATTTCCGGCTCATTACTCCTTCGCAGTTGAAAACCGTGCTTAAGAGTCTGACAAGGAGAGCGGGTGCCATTAAAGCCTACTTAGCTGTGGACGCGGTGGTCGGGTTCTGGGCATGAACAGAAGTCATCAATAGCAACATATAACGACGACTCGGATGCGGGTTGTGGGCACACGAACGAATTATTGTTCGACCCATATGCTGGGTGCTGGGCAGCGAATGTGTTAACCTTTTGAACGCCAGAACGCCATCGGCGTGCCCCCGACGCCGAGCCACAAATTCGCCGTACTTTTTGTCACATATTTGTGACATTTGGCGTACAGGGCACGCGCTTGCTTGTCATGTATACGTGACAATGGCGTTCAAAAGGTTAAACAATATGTCGTGTGAGCAAATAAAAGTCATACAATTTATGATAAGTTTATTTTAATATTTTTTTAGTAACAAAGTTTTTGTTGTTTCAAACATAAATGCTGCATATAGCTGTGTTTTCAGTGATAGGCGAGGTAAATCATGAACGCCCTTCATGTGACCCTTAAGCACTTGGCATAAGGTTTAAATTGCAATAATGGCCCGGCGCTGATGAAATTCAACCACTATAGCTGTTTTCAGTTGAGTACAATCAGGAAAATTAATCGCTAATCACCGTGTTGACAGTTTCAACCTTACTTAGAGAATATGCATAAAAAATATTATTAATTAAACAGTATAGCCAGAAATATAAATACTAACAGTGAATATAGAATCCAAATTGACCGAAAAACAAACGAGATATAACTATTTCAAGCAAATATATCTGTCCCTCTCGCGAAAACGCTTTTTTTCTATGGCAGCTGTATAGGCGTCATAGTATTTGACGTTAGAGTTGGTATCGGGCTTCTCTGTCTAATTGTCAATTTTAAAGCTTTATATCTTCACCGCTGATGAAGGTATTTTAAAGATTATTTCATAATTGTTTACTAGTACACAAAGCTGGGCAAAACACATGCTTTGCTTTAAATAAAATACAAATTACAAAATACTATCTCGCATGTATTTTAAATACGAAATACAAAATACTTTTAAGTCGTGTATTTAAAATATAAAAACAGTATTTTAACTATTTTTATTTATGCAAAATACTAATTACAAACTACTGTCAGGTGTTAGGTTAGGCTAGCCTTTTTGCTAACGATAGCTATCGAGCGCTGTTTTCGTATATATATATATGTATTTGTATTTATGTGCAAATGTATTTTGACGTCGTAAGTATTTGAAATACTCACTACAAAATACCTCAGCGTCATGTATTTCAAATACCAATTACAAATTACATTTTTTAGAAGTAATTGAAATACAAATACCTAATTCGTATTTGTATTTCAATTACGTATTTAAATTACAAGTAATCAAATACTACCGACNTGACCACGTTTCCGAATTTCGTACTAAGCTCAAATGGCTTCCTATTCGCCTTCGCCGGAATGCCCACATACTTTCTCTTCTTTACAATGTACTTTTTAACCCTTCTACTCCTTTTTATCTTAAAGACCGGTTTCAGTTTCTCTGTGACACACACTCTAGGTCCTTGAGATCATCGGAAAATCTTCAATTAAGTATTCGTATGCATTCCACATCCTTCTTTAACAAATCTTTCACTATTCAAGCTGCTCGTTTGTGGAATGCATTACCCATAGATGTGAGGCGTGCACAAACGCTACCAACGTTTAAAAAATTGGTGAAGGAGCATTACCTCTCACTATAATTTTTCTTCTCCTTTCCCATTTATATATTTGATATTTATTAGTATATTATTTAGTATTGTGTGTATTTTATATTATTATGTCTAATTTATATTGTTTATGATGTTTGTACACTGAGCGCCCTAAATCTAACTTCTTTCGTTCAGTCCATCCAAAGGTTGTCTGTAAGAGATTGCCCTGTGCGATAAGATCGCCCATTGTACACTTGTTTTTTTTTTAAACGTTTTTACTATGTTTGTAATGAGGTGTACAATAAAGTATATAATAAATAAATAATAAATACTGCCCAACCCTGCTAGTACAGTAATATTACTAAAAAAAAATCATGCATATTTCCTATTGATGGCAAAAACCCGAGAGTGACGTATTAATAATAATATAATAATAAATCATTTATTTCAGATTCATCCTAAGATTACATCCATAAGTGTTAGTAGAATTGCGAATTGCCAAGGCGCATCGTGTTACCGGTTAGGTACTGTGTTGTGGAGGTCAAATAGATAGTAAATCGATAAAAATACTGGAAGTCGGCTGTCTCCGGTTATAATGGAAGCCGACACCAACAAAGTTGGGAAAAGGCAGGCGATTTGATTGTTGTGTGTTGTTAAAAGCAATTAATTTCTCTGAGAACAACGCTTTATAAAATAGCAATTTTTTTCTTCATTGATGGGGAGGTGAACATTCATAACTCATGTACATTAATAATAAGCTGTTGAGTTTCCAAATAAATAAATACTAAATTTGTATACATGGTGATTTTTTAAAGTGTGCGTGGATGGTCAAATTCGAAACTATGAGGATTAGCGAAAAACATTGAAAGGGGTCTTGAACCCGATTTTGATTAAAACTAAAACTCACAACATTGGATTTTCGAAAAATCGGTATTCCTAGTCAGGAATTGTTCCGGTTGATTTAAAAAAAACTGTATTATTACACCATCTGAAAGTGTCGCTACTAAGGAGTGTGCTAGCTTACAAGTAGCGAATTATTAAGTTTTATGTTTTTACGTGTTACCTTTGTTGTATTGTTTTCTTTGTAAGAATACTGACTACTTACATACCTTTGTATAAGTGATAGTTCTTATAACTCAACAGACAGATGTGTTGCTGGGGAGTTTGTTGCGCCACTTCTTCTTCCCAGCTAAAACACTAGGAAGTGGTGACGGGCGGTTTTGGGGGACTGTCTTTATGTAGAACTTTGACGTTCAAAAAGTGCTGGCACTCAGCCTAATTTGAATAAATGACTTTTGAATTTTTTTTTTGAATTTTGATCAAATTCTGGGAATTAATAACTAATAAAACATGGTAAACTACAGCAAAGCAGTATACAAATTTTTAACAAATAAATTTTAAAATTTCTGACGGTAGGTTTACTACCTTCCTAAACCGAAACTGACTGATGAGCTTAATGGTGCTGATGCACGCGTCATGTTCGTGAACGGGCGCCGTCAGTGGAGACTGGTCATCCCTTAGTTGCCACTGCCTCATTTTAATATTTGATACTACAAATAGTTTTTTCTTTCTTTACATTGTTCTCATATATAGAAGCAACAAGGTTAATGTAACCAGGATTTTTGTAAACATAAAATGATTGAAAAGAGTGTCCGTGGAGTTTCTTGCACGTTCTTCTCCATAGAGATCTACGCTTTCGAACGTGCAAATAGCTTCATGTTTTTGACGGACTGACTTTGACAATTCAAAAGTACCTGATAATGGTTTATTTGAAATAAATGCTTTGACTTTGACATATTTTTTTCAAAAATCCAATGTTTGTTTTAAATTCTCGGGAATGATTTTGATGAAAACTAAAATTGCATCATAGATTTTTGAAAAAAATATCCGTTGATATATTTTATTTTGCAAATTTTGGAAATTCCTAAAGGAACGATAAATCGGGATATGCGCGTCCGAAGTCGCGGGTAAAATAATTAGCTAATGCAATATAAGTTAGCTTTTCTTTCGATTTCTATAACATCACTCCTGTCTTCCCCGAAAGGTCACGGAGAGCACCCATAGTAGGTACACCGGCGCATTTATCAGCAGCTTAGTAATGAAAGATTAAAACTTAAACATACATCTTCAAATTTAACTATATTTAATCGAAGGATACCCCTCCACCGACAGATCTGGCACAGAATGTTTAGTCTTCATATGATTCTTAAAATTAGTTACTTGGGTATACGCCGCCGGGCACAAAGAACACTTATACTTCTTCTCAGCACTATGAGACTGCAAATGCACCTTTAACGCCTTAGACCTAGGGTAGTTTTTCCCGCAAAACTCACATCTGAAGTTGCGTTCTCCCGTATGTGAAGCCATATGGTCTCTAAGAGCGGATGGTAAGTAGAATTTTTTGTCGCAAAGAGAGCACTCGTGTCTAAAAAGTTGTAAGTGCGTTCTTTGATTGTGTTCTCGTAGAGTTTTCCGACTATAGAAGACTTTTGCACACCCCTCGCAAGGAAACGTACGTTTTTCGCCGTGTACATTCATTTTATGTCTGTACCTCATATGATACGAAATGAAAATCTCGTCGCATTTGTTACAAGGGTATGCTGGCTCATTTTTATGTATCCTCGCTATATGGAAGCTCCTACTATTCTTCGAACGAAAATTCTTATCGCATTCGCCACAAGGAAACATTTGAACATTTTTTATTTTCTTGTGTGACTTTTTATGAAACGTCAAATGTCGTTCTTCAAAGTAATGCGCGCCACAAACGTCACATATAAAAGTACCATAATGTTCCGCCATATGTTTTTTCAACGCTTGGAAGAAGCTCACGTTCTTGCCACATTCAACACAGGATAGTGTGCCAATTTTAAGTTTGAATGGTAAAAATTCGTTGTGCACATCTTTGTACAGCTTATGTCCATGGGCTGTAGTGATGTGATCTTTAAAAGTATCGATATTATCGATTTTTTCATCGCATAATCTACAGTCAATCCTTTCTAGATCGAGTTGTATTAGCTTTTTACTGTCTAAAATATCTTTATATGTCTTCGGATCGTGTGTCAGAGTATGTTCTCGTAACTGGTTTGGGTCTAAAAACATTTCTCGGCAGTATATGCAATGGTAGTCGCTGAAGACAGTGGCGAACGGACACACGTAAGAGTTTTCGACGATTTTGACTACGTTTCGTATTGCGTGGAGATCTTTGTCTACGGTTACTGGGCGTCTGTAGAGAGGGGATTCTGGGCGGCGTGTGTCTGAAACGAAGAAATGTTGGTTAATAGACAGATCTAAAGTTTCATACCCACCCAATTATTTACTGGGTAAAAGGAATTCGAAATTTCGCAGTTCTTAAACTACGGGTCCAACGGGTTAACTTGCTTTTCGAGCTTGGTATGAAATGGACGGCCACCTAGTCATAGACTGCAAAGGTCTTAAAAATGGATTTTGAACTTCGCATTGTACGACATTACAACTACTTAAACTTGTTATTTACTGAGATTTTGAGTTCAAGTTCAGTAGAACCCATATCAATGTGTCAATAAACTAGCTGCCACCCGCAGCTTCACGAGAATGTCGATAATTCTACCAAGGGAAAATACACCCGGGATAAAAAGTATCCTATATCCAGGGTTGGGCAGTATTTGAATTACTTGTAATTAAAATACAAATACGTATTTGGTATTTGTATTTCAATTACTTCTTAAAAATGTAATTTGAAATACATGACACTGAGGTATTTTGTAGTAAGTATTTCAAATACTTATGGTTTCAAAATACATTTGAACATAAATACATTTAGCAATATTATTAATGGGTGCGTTAAACAGCGCTCGATAGCTATCGTAAACAAAAAGGCTAGCCTAACCTAACACCTGAAGGTATTTTGTATTTTAAATACACGACTTAAAAGTATTTTGTATTTCGTATTTTAAATACATGCGAGATAGTATTATGTAATTTGTATTTTAATTAAAGCAAAGTGTATTTTGCACAGCTCTCCAATATCCTATTCCAGGACATGGTCTACTAGCATGCCAAGCTTCAGCCAAATCCGTTCAGCTTTTAAGACGTGATGAGCAGTGATGGGATAATCGGGTTGTGACTGACACTGGCTTGGCCACCATCAGGGATTTTAATTTTGATAACACAAACAATTTGTCGCTAATTAGTCGAAATTTGTCGCCAAATATCAGAATTTGTCGGTCACTGGTTCAAAAGAATTAAGGGTATATAGGTGGCCGATCTAGAGTCTCTCAGCTTGGCCACATTTATATCTCAAATACTAGGGCACCTAGCGAAGATCTGTTTTCTCCCATATTTTGTCGGAATCAGTCGCCAAATATTAAAATCTGTCGGTCACTGTTTCAAAAGATATAAGGGTTTATAGGTGTTTATTGTGAGTGGTGTCTCGCAGTTTAACCTATTAGGTTGTCGACTGCTTAACCGGGCTTGCCTGTGGTGGCCTTAATATAATATTAAAGCCTCCAGCCAGGGCTTATAAAAAACTTACAAACTAAGCGACTACACGCTCGCGGGCACCCCCTGTGGGGTACGGGCCTCGGCTTAGGGCGTCGCTGGGGGGAGGACAGCTAGGAACAGGCTGGTGAGAACTAGAGTATATAGGTGGCCGATCTAGAGAGTCTCCCCAGCTTGGCCGCACTTATATTATCTCAAAAACTAGGGCACCTAGCGAAGCGTTTTATTCCAAATTTAATCGCTAACTAGTCGCAATACGTCGCTAAGTTCAGATTCATATATATTATTCTTTGACGGGAAGAAGTTTAGGTATATAAGCGCCCGATTCACTGGTGATAAGGTAACAAATAAACTCACTTTCGCATAAACGGTACATATAATGACATGCTTGGTACCATTTCAAAAAGGTCTTCAAAAAAAAAAGTTACTACAAAGGAATTAATCATTATTATTATTTTATTTATTTATTATTATTATTGATTTATTATGATTACTATTATAATTGTTAAATAAATAAATAAATATACTTAGTGGTTAGGTAATAATAGTCACCATTGTTATGTTTCATTAGGTCCAGTTTCTTCTTCATGTTGTTGAGTTGGTCCAACATGTCCGATTGGTCCGGGTCGACGGTGGCGCCCTCGCGGCGGCACAGCGACGGCTGCTCGTCTACGCTGTCTTGTAACTCTTCTACTTTTACTTGTATTGACACTGGAATTGAACAGTTGTTGTTATGTGAGCTGTGTTGATTGTGAGCTTCTTAATACAGAGTGGATTTTGAGACTGGATAGTAAGGGCAGGTACCTTACACTAAGCACTATAGTGAAATAAATAAGTGCTTAAATTAAAGCACGCTTTAATTTATAGACGGAGGTCGTGGATTCGATTCCCANTGGTCGAGTGGTTAGTGACCCTGACTGCTAAACCGGAGGTCGTGGGTTCGATTCCCACCCAAGACAAATCTTTGTGTAATAAGCATGATCATTTGTTCTGTGTCTGGGTGTAATTTGTCTATTATATTTATGTATTTAGAAATATACAAGTATGTTTATCAGTTGTCTGGTTGCCATAGCACAGGCTCTGCCTAGTTTGGGATCGGATGACCGTGTGTGAGTTGTCCCAAGATATTATTATTATTAGATATTATTAATGTTGTATCCTGCTGTCAGATCCGACTTACTTGTAGCTGTAATTGTAACATCATTAATCGGGTCAGCAGTGTCTTCAATGGGGTCAGTAGCGTGATCATCATCATTATCAGATTCGTTGGTTGTTTGTGACGGTGCACCAACAACCTCCTGTTTCACTTCTACATCCATTTTGAAGTTCTCGTCGTTATCTGAAATAAAATATGTCTTTTAATAGACTTACAGAATAGGGTAATTAATTCAAAGGTCTAACGGATGGTGGGATCATTTGGCTCCCTTCAAAATGGTTGAGCTGAATGGGGTGTGAACAAACACAAACGGGATGAAAACTTTTAAATTGGTGTATACTGTGAAGAGGATATCCTTGTATGCAGGTCTCTGGCAGACAAGGTAGGTAGCCTTGGGAATCGTCAGGCGAAAACTAAAAGAATTTGAAATAGGAATGTGAAAATATGTTTTGTTTTTATCTGTGACTCCGGTACCAACGATCTTTGTATTTATTATCCTAGTATATTTTAAAGTTCAAATCTCCAATATAGTTTCTTTTTTATAATAATATCAATAAGTAACACTTAATATTAATAAGTCGCTGGTGTTACAATACTTACAAAATGATGGTTGAATTCATTTTGAAGTTTTTGTTGCTCGAAAAATAACCTTTTTCTCTTCAAAGTTGATTTTAGGTATTGCAGTTTATTCCAGTGAGGACATCCCATCATCAGTATTTATTAATAGACTCTCAACGTACCATCATGAATATGCACCGTAGCACTGAGCAGCTTTTCCTCGCACACCAGCACCTGTTGTCTGAAGGCACACGCGTCCCTCAGTCGTACCACACACGTCGCGCAGATCACACGCTCCGAGTCCTCGCCCTCCAAGTTGGATAGCTGTGAAAAACAGGTAAAATTAAAGGTCAAATCTTCTTTTTGTGTCACTGGTACATTTATATACTATTTGGACACTCCATCAGACAGGATATGGTATTTTTTTTTCAACATACAAACATTCACACACAGCTAGACCCGGAACAACTATCTGTAGGCCATACATATATTGTTCCATGAGAGAATCGAACCCACGATACGCAGCACAGCAGCCAATCTCTCAACTACTGAGCCAACCGTGTCCTCTTTGGCACTTTTTGATGGCAATTTGGCACTTGCACTGTATAAATATGGACTGTTGATACCCAATTTCACCATTTTTGAGTTCTGAATGAATTAAGAATGACTCTCTTTTATCTCTTCATATATATATTTAGCCAATTGTGTCCCACTGCAGGGCAAAGGCCTCCCTTTCTTCCTTCCATTCCTCCCGGCGGCCGATAGGCGTCAAGCTCGTCCCGCCATCTTCGCCTGGGTCTCCCGCGATGTCGTCGGGCATTTTCTGGGACCCACATTGTGGTTGCTTTAGCCCATAAATCTCTTATGTCTGTGAATATCCAGGGTTGCGGATTTTGATTGAAAGAGTCACGGCCCTGGAAAGCAAAGGGCTTTAAGAGGAACATGGATGAATTTTAGTCGGTAAGAGTTGGGACAAGACACGGCCACTACACCAAGAGCAGGAAAAAAGTCTGAATATGGATATGAAATTTAAAAAAGAGGTAAAATTATGTGTTAGTAGTGTGAAAGAGTTAATCACTATAAACCTAATTCTATTTTTTTTTTTTTATCTTTTTTTGTTTATGTTTAGGGGGTAAATCCTGATATTATTATGAATATTCTTATACTGATCAAAGTTTAATGTTGTAAGCCATTAGGCTACATTTTATCCCAGATAAATACTAGTGTGGGGTAGGCCACTGGAGCAAAGCTGCAGGATACATTGAGGAACTTGAGCTAAAATACCATTATCAATTAAATAGACATATCATACCAACTATTTTCTTATTCAGTCTGATTTGGCTATCTTTTTAAGAGGGCTGATGTGTAGGCTAGATATACTGGAAGCCATAAGGTATTTGTGGATAGGCTAAACCTATGAATGTGATGGTTCCTGTAGTAGAGGCTTCCCAACTTTATTATAATAAAAACAAACACCATTCAAATAACCAATATGGGTCCTTAAAATAGACCTCATGAATTTATATTGAATTCTTTTTATTGTTTGAGCACTGAACACTGCACAACTGGTTCTGGCCAATTAGACGTAAAATAGCAAACAATACATAAATCCACCGATTACTCAGCTTTTAAAAGGGAAGTGTCTACTTTCTTCGGCTAAACTGTTCTGGCATCTCTCAGCTAAAAGAATATAAGAAAAACAATGTATTTAAACTAACCACAAGTCCAAAACAATCAACAAACATATCGGCGTAAACTTCTCGTTGGCCAGACCACTCGTATTCCACGTTCAATAATCGACATTTCTTGACTGCACCACAGCATCTACACAGGCCAGGGTCCACGATCGGACCCTTGCGGTTATTCGTGCTCATTTTAATGGGAAAATGTGATAGGTATTGTATTAATTTGAAGCTTTTTCTCGCCCTTCAAACAACACCCATTCCGTTTCCATTGATTTGACACTGACAGTTGCTTGACGTGAAGTTTATTGTATTTTTTTTGTTTTAATTTTTTGGCCTGAGTGCTAAGACCTTTTAGCCATGTCATTGGTAACAGTTTATTGTTAGACAACCTTACAGTGTGTTTGTTTCGCAGTGAAACCGCTACTGCGAGCGGGTCACTGCGAGCTTACTGCGCTTCACGCGCGAGCGGCTCGCAGCAGGTAAAAGGACATCATTCATCGTCGATAAATTTTTGAGCGAAATAAAAAAGTGCCGACCAAACAAAACTTAACTTATGTTCCGCAAAAATATGAGTACGGTGTTCCGAACCTCTATTTGGAAAAACGCAACCCTTTTTAGGATCACTCGGTTGTCTGTCTGTCTGTCCGTCTGCCACAGGCACAGCCGATTTTCTCCGACTGAATCAGTCTAGTAAGATCTGATTCAGTTGAAATTTAGTACGTACACACAGTACCTACACGTATGTAGTTCTATGACCCAAACACGGACGCGTAACGAAAATAAATATATTTTGTAAATGGGATCACTTTTTGGGGTTTTTAAAATTAGAAAAAAAAGAAGATTTTCCAACTGTACCTACCGTGTGACATCAAATCAAAGAGCTCAACGTAAGGGTCTCAAAAGTATTTTTTTTATATTTTAATAATATTACATTCCGAAGTTATTCAAGAAAATAGATGAAAATTGACCATAGCCCTTATCTCCGAAACTACTGAGCCTAAAATCTTGAAAAAAATACATAATATAATAGTTAGAAAACCTATTTATAAAGTAACATGTTACAAAAATGAAATTCGTTCGGAACCCTTTGCACGCGAGGCCGACTCGCACTTGGCCGGTTTTTTACTATTGGGCCAATTCTGAAGGCCATTCTCAAAAAAATCACAGAAGTTAAAAAAAAAAGTTACTGGCGTGAAAGCTATTACTAAAATAAGATACAAATATTATTTTTAACCGACTTTACAGCTTCCACAGTGAAAAATGAAGAGTGTTCTTTCCGTATAGACATGACTTTTTTTTTGTTTGCACTTTCTTATTTCGGTTGAGGCCAAATGAGCTATATGTTATTTTATTAACGTTATTTTATGAGTTGTGAGTCGCGTAAAATGAGTCACGGAATTTACGTTGCATTCGGTTTCATACAAAAGTGCTGTCTGTGCCACACGGCGACACAAACTCATTTTGCCTCATTTAGCTTATGTTGCCGTGTGGCACAAACAGTACTTTAACTCTAGGTCAATTTACGGTCAAATTGCTCTAGGCACTCAAAATAAGCGACTCACGTCTCAAAAAATTACGTTCGTTTGTCTTCGCCCTAAGACAAATTTAATGATGTCCTTCTTCGGCCTATGTCGGTAACCGAGTGAATTATAGGTCAGTACTGGTTTTTTAATCAGTGATAAATCTTATTTCTTGAAACCTGTTTGGTTGGTGTTATCAAATCTATCCTTGAAGGTCGATAAGTAGATTCTGTGTTATGTAAAGCATAAGTTCAACAATGGCAAATCTTAATTTTATTGGTCATAGCTGAGGTCGTCCAAGTTCGTGGTCATAGATAAAACAATATTTTGATTTAGATAGGTTATCTTTTATACGAGGTCCTTGTGCTTGAAGAACTTTGTAGCGCATTCAATGCTTTATTTCCTAGTAAGATTCTTTTATCTCACAGTCCACGATTACAAGTAAACATGACGATTGTATTCCGGGATTTAAGAAATTGCAATTAACTTATTGCGCTTAGAATAGGTACATTTGAACAAAATTATTATATTGAAGAATGTTATTATGTTTTTAGAGTTCCGTACCTACTAAAACTGTTAAATTAAATAGTTTTGTTTTCGCACAATTCTTTCTTCTTTTGATTCTTCAAATCAATAATAATAATTTGTTACTAAAGTCAAAGTCCTTTTTATAATCCCGGGTTTTAATTGCCATGATTCCATTTATGATTCCGGGATTTTACAGGAGGTATAACAACTCTGTGTCACTTACTTCCATGAATATTAGGTAGGTACCTGAATATAGTCTACTTATTCCAATCTCTTCTGATAAGCTACACCATCGACCGTGTCAATTTTTTTCCATAAAATTATAAATTCCTGAGAAAAGGCGAAGGAAGCTATAGCGAAACCGGGGGAAAAATCAAGTTCACTAACACTTCCGGCCGCGCGGTTTCAATAACTTATCTACCTTTGAAAAGCAAACATGACGTTTCAGCTAGGTACCTACTGTCGTTAGCTTATTTGACAGTTGGTTAAAGGTAGGGAATCGAGAACCGGTTCTAGTTTGATGAACCGGGACTTTCGGGACTGTACCTTTAAGGAACCGGGACAAACCACTTTCGGGAATTTCGGTACCTACTATATTTTTTTTAAGGCTGAGTATTTATTCTAATAAAAATCACAAAACCAACTTAAGGTGAAAGCGCCAGGGTAGCCCGCGAAATTCAAATGTTCATAAGTTTTTTGCATTTGCAGGTCAGTGTCAGGTTGTATGTTGATAAAATACGATTGGCGACCGTAACAAATATGGTTTTATAGAGTTATAATAATTTAAATCATCAATACAGGTTGTATCATTCATGTAACTCGATTGAATGACTTTTTTATAAAATAACCATTCAATCGAGTTAATACTTTCTTTCAGTAACTGAAAAGAACCGGGAAATCCCGGGATTTTCGGGATCGGGATTTCCCGGATCTAAACCCTAGTAGATACGTTATTGAGACTGGCCGTAAGGCTCACTCATGCACAAACCAGAGTTAACTCTTTGTTAGTTCTAACCCGGAGCCATTTTGTATAGAATAGTTATTTAACCTCGTGTTAGCAACTTACTCTGAATTAAAAGATAACTCTAGTTAGCTCAAGTGGGCCTAATAGTTTCAATAGACGCCTTTGCGCAATGCCGTGGCAAATTAATCCTGTGAAAAAACTTTTTAACGTTATTTAATACTTTCTAGTGTTTTTGTTATTTGGAAGTCGGTTGTACCTATTTTTTTATTTATGTTTTTTATTTTTCACTTTTTAGTGGTAGGTACATCTGGAAAATCACTGGAAAGCAAAATACGCAATTTATTTGGAAGCCATATTTTTCCAGCTATTTTGGTTTATAAATCAAAGTAGGTACTGAACCGACTTTGATGAAATTTCTATGGGACCAATCGGAAAGTAGAAATCGCTTCATAAATGACAGAGTTATGAGGTCACAAATATACAAAAAAACATAAAGCTAATTGAGAACATCATCCTTTTTTTGAAGTCGGTTAAAAAGTACCGGTTAAATGTAGGTAACATTACATTAGTCATCCGCAAATGATGGAGGTAATTGCAAATACTTGTCTTGTAAACGTGTGCGAATGACCCAGAGGACAGATAAAGTTTTTTTTTTTTTTTTTTTGACGATGACCACTCGCAGTTCAGCACACTAAGGCTGGTTACTGCTTAACCGGACTGACAGATAAAGTTTTAAAGGACGTATCTTATAGTTATCTCATTACCTAAGGCCCACTAGCGCAAACCACCAAAAAAAAACAAAAACTTTAAACTTACTATTAGATTTAGTTACTAACACTGTGTTAAATAACAAATATTTAATTCATAAATGGTGGCAGATAAACGTAGTTCTGGTCTAAACAGCATGTTTGGAAAAAAAGCAATACTTTTAATTACCAACCAGGCACTACGTTTTGCTACGAATTGGGTAATTCCAACTGCTTCGTAACTTCATAAGTACCTAAGTTTCATGATGACCTAGCACACAGGACGATTAGACAAAGTTATTAAATCCTTACCAACTTTTTTTCGGTGTTTCAAATACCGAAAAAACGTCTGTTAAATAAAACTTGGCGCGCTTTTTATAAGTAGGTACGGATTTTTTATCGTAATATCCTGAATACATAAGTAATAAACAGAGATCGGAATAGGTAGAGCAGATTTACCTAATGTTCGTGGAAGTAAGTAACATAGAGTGTTGATAATACCTCCTCTAAAATCCCGGAATCATAAACATGACGGTTGTATCCCGGGATTTAAGAAATTGCAAATTACTTATTGCGCTTTGTATACATTTGAAAAAAAATATTATATTGAAGAATCTTATTATGTTTTTAGAGTTCCGTACCTACTAAAACTGTTAAATGAAATAGCTTTGTTTTCGCGCAACTCAACAAATCAATAATTTGTAACTATACTCAAAGTCCAGTTCATGTTTTTATAATCCCGGGTTTTAATTGTCATGATTCCATTTATGATTCCGGGATTTTACAGGAGGTATTATCAACTCTATATTACTTACTTCCACGAACATTAGTTAAATATAGTCTACATATTTCGATCTCTGGTAATAACATCGGAATCCATAATCATAGTAAGAAAGAATCAGTTTTGTTCAAGCCTTCGCGGCGATGATCGTCCGTGGAACGTGTAGATTGTTTTAATTTATTTTATAATGAGTAACAAATATTTTATCATTGTTCTGAATGTGTTTGTTTTCAATTTTTTTTCATCGCTGTGTGACTTTGATGTGGAGGAAGGTACGTACCTAGCAAAAATATGTTTTGTGGTTCTTGCAGGGACCTTCCGCCCAGAGCGGAAGGAGTCATTTAATGATTTACCATCGTTAAAAAAAAAGTTTAGAAAAAACATTGAAAATTCGGGTGCTTTTTTAATTTTCTCTCATTCTCTCCCTGAAAATTACGGACAGCAAAAAAGAAATCGGTCATGCCGTTTTTGAGTTTTTGGCGAGATTAACGAACAGCATGATTTTGTATATCTATATTATTAATATAATGAAGCTGAAGAGTTTGTATGTTTGAACGGACTAATCTCTGCAACTTTTTTTTTTTTTTTAAGGATTGGAAATCATCAAATGACTTCTTCCGCTCTGGGTGGAGCGGAAGGGCGTGTCAGACTCTTACTGACTAAAACCCATCCGTGTTCCTTCTAAAGCCCTTTGCGTTCCAGGGCCGCGGTGACTCTTTCGAACAAATTCCGCAACCCTGGCAGGCTCTGGCCCTAGCGG
>NDFZ01004754.1:14680-121694 GCA_002192655.3 Mamestra configurata | reverse complement strand
GCTAGCATTACTGCTTCGCAGAAGGAGGTGACCGCTTCCCAAGCCTCCTCGCTCCGGACCATGGATTCAACCAGGGCCGGACGCGAGAGGTTGCCGCCGCCGATCGCCTCGTCAAGGACACGGCGGTGCTCAGCCCAAGCAGGGCAGATCTCCACCGTATGCTCCACCGTGTCCTCCCGCTTAATCCGAAACAGGTACCTCCCGAATAATCTCTGCAACTGCCAGTCGGATTCGGAAAATTATATTTGTATGTGATAGCCACATTCATGAAGAATAATGCTATAGGCTATACGAGAACGGGAAAAAACGGGATATGCGCGTACGAAGTCGCGGGTAAAAGCTAGTATTTAATAATTACTTAGATGGAAATAAATTAAATAAATAAAACTAATAAGCTATTCCCTGCAGCTGCGCTTCCCATGGCCTATCTCAACGGAACTTCGTTTTTCCTTGATTAGCATAAGATAGACATTCGGCTATATTGTTTTCAGCTAAAGCTTCCAGTGAAATTATCTTAATCCTACCTGATATTAACTTTTACAAACATTTATGAAAACAAAATTTTCCTCTTAGTGTTAGTTTAAATAAAATCAATTGGTATCCTAATATATAAAATTCTTCCGTTACTGACTGACTGACAGACAACGCACAGCCGAAACTACTAAATGCACAGACGACACGGTTGGCGCAGTGGTTGAGCGATTGGCTGCTGCGCTGCGTGTCGCGTGTTCTATTCCCGCACGGGACAAATATATGTATGGCCTACAAAATAGTTGTTGAGGTGTGATTGGTCAACATCTAAACATATAAATTTTGACATTAATAGAATAAAGTAGATTTTATTTATTTCAGACTGGAGTCTATAGGGATAGTATTAATATAACAATAATTTAAACGTAAGTTTAAACGTAAATGGCAGCCCTGATACGGGAGTTTCACCATTTTAAATAATAAAGTACCTAATCAAACTCATGAACTCATGAATGTGCATGAAATGAACCCGACATATATAAACGCTGTGCCTATTCCTTCGGATACATGGCAGGTGTGATGTTATATAAGACGATTGTGCCACAGGGTCACAGTGCTATAACGGGCGAGGCAAGAACGGAACCTGCGTCAACGCTTGCCAGTGTCTGTCTATGATAGGAGATGTCAAGAAAAGGGAGTATCCTCAGGTCAGTCATTGTTCTCTGTTATTTAGGGATCCGTACCCGAAGGGTGCCAATGGGATCCTTTTAGTAAGCCTCCACTGTTCGTCCGTCTGTCCGTCAGCTGGCTGTAACTCATGGTCATGAACCGTAATAGGTTGAGAGTTGAAATTTTCAGTGACAGTGTATTTCTATTGCTACTAAGACCTAAATAATTCTAAGGGGTGTTACCACACCAATCGATCGATCGTCGGCCGATGACATCGATCGATGGAAGAATTGATTAGGCGACGTCGATCGATAGTTTCTACTCCACCAATCGATCGATGGTAGAATGAATTAGTTGACTTCGATCGATAGTTTTTACTTCTACCTTCTTGTTGATCGACGATCGATCGATTGGTGTGGTAACTTAATAACGATTTACCTAGGTTGTCGTGCCCATCACAACCTGGGTAAATCGTTTTCATCTGTTTTAACTAACAGTTTGGCTATCTTACACGTTACAGATTTGCTCCTTCCAAGGGAACACGCCCATCGTGTGCTGTACTGACTGCAAAAAAGTGAAACATATAAAGTAAGTAAGTATTTATCTTATCACTTACTGTAGGTATATATTTTATAGTGGTTAGTTCTACAAATATTATCTTGCTAACAGATTCTAAGTTATTGGCAAGTAACAGATTTTTCAAAAAAACACTTTTGGTCGACGATTTCTTATGAATAACAAAATAAGTTTTATGATAGCAAGCAAGGTTTTTTTTCTCTAATGAAACAAATCACATTCCTAACATTCAAGTGATTCAAAACAGTTAATAAAAAGAACAGTACTTCTAATATTTTTTTTGGGTAATATTCTTGGGTTCATATCATACGGATATGATATGAACCCTAAAAAATATCACAAAAGTACAGTCTTCTTCATATCACCTTGTAGACATGGTTTTCTTTATTTTTACAGTAAAGCCATCGTCGACAAAACTGGAGGAATACATTTCAGGACAGGCAGAAAAGCTTATGACGGTGCGTATTCTTAAGCTGGTACTGACCGGTGTTACGGGCAGTAATGTAACAAAACACATATATGCATCATGTTCGTGCTCGTTTCCATGTACTGACAGCACGAATGCTCGTACGCCTCGTAACATCAGTCAGTACTCACCTTTAGGTTCAATCCCCGGGTCAAGGAAAGTAATTCAAGGGGAAATTATTAGAGAAAATTGATCACCCCCTTATGTCCAAAACTGCTGAGCCTAAAGCCTATTTTGAAATAAATATAGTCCTAAAAGAAGTTTATGGTTTATTAAAGTCACATGTTAAAAATATATGACTCGTTCGGAACCCATTGCCCGCAAGTCTGACTCGCACTTGGCCGGTTTTCGGTGTGTAGGTACCAACATATGTCCATACTATTCTATTTAAATGCGAAAATAACCCTGTCTGTTTGTTTGATACCTCGTCCCGTCTTAACGGTTGAACGGATTGGAATGAAAAATTGGCACACGAGTATGGGACCATAACCCGGAACAGGACATAGAATACTTTCATCCCGGGAGTATCTTCCCTTGGTATGATTTTTGTCTAAACGCGGGACAAAATCGCGGGCAAAAGCTAGCCTTTAAATAAAATAAACTTTTTTCCAAATAATTCCTTTACTGCTGATTTTCTTGTCTATGCCACCGGAAAATTGCAAACGCCGTAAGATTGTTAAATATCGAGTGACATTGTAAACTATTTTTATAGGACAAATCCGTGTGTGTATAAAAATAGTTTCAATTTAGTTACAATTTTTATATGACACGGTATTCTTTTTGTTTTTTTTAATTGTTTTTTTTTTTAATTTATATCCATATTGGAAACAATTGAATTTGAATGGGATTTACTGTTTACAAAACGATTTTTTCATATTATATCTTAGAGAAATTATAATCTAATAAAGATTTATTACGGTGTCTGCAATTTTCCGGTGACATCTACATAGAAAAGTCTGGTTGCGGAGATCAGATAGGCAATCGCTCCACGTAAAATACTGGTATTCAGCTGAATCCGGTTTGACTGGTATAGCCGACCCCATTATAGTTGGGAAAAGGCTAGGCACATGATAAAAGTCGTGTTTAACCCACAGTATGTCTGGAACTCCTCGCCAACCTTCCATACAAAGGCTGCCCCACCTCAGGGCTGGTGAAGCGATGGCACGAAGAGGAGCAGTGTTACAAATATTCACAAGGTGGCGCTCGCGTGCCCTACGGTGTGTCTGCCGCCCATGTGGGGCAAGACGCCCGGAGGGGACAGTTTCCGCATATGGTGAGTCAGGAATAGAAAACAACTTCTTGCCCTTACCTATCCTATGTTACTTGGGGTTTGTGTTCTTCCTGCATTCTGTCCTATAACCCGTAATTATGCCTACGTCTTACGCCGTTTGTACACGGCGTCCGTCTCACCGGATCCGTCATCCGAGAAAAAACCGGACCGAAGAAGCGGCCTATACATTTAATAAACCTTTGTCCACTCGACGTCTGACGTCCCAGATCCGTCATCCGTTCTTTTGGCGGGCTCCGGGGATTTTGCTTGATCGGCTGAACCGCTAAACCGGAGCCTCAATCAGGAGTAAATGTAATACAAATATATAAAACACCACAAAGAAAGTAATTGAAAAATTTATCTTCATGCCGTCGTAATTTATCGCAAAGTGTATAAAATGCTCCTTCGAGGTATCTATCTCTCTTGCAGAAGAGGGTGAACCCAAAAATTTTTTTGTCTCCTGTGTAACGGACAATAATATGCCAAGAAGTATTCGTTCTAACTTAAATTCCATATTAAATGCACGTGCAAACGATATCTTAATTACACCGCATTTGGGTGATATTTTGTTCGAGATCGGTTCGGATTTGGGCGCAATGGACAAACGTGATCAGTCTCCGTCATCCGTCACCCGAGAAAAAACCTGACCGTGGACAAGAGCTCTTAGAGCGACACACCTTAGGACGACGCCTGAGGAAGAACGCTTTAGGACGGCGATGGTGGTGATGATGTTGATGTGATGACCATAATGATGATGATGACGAGGATGACGGTTAGTTATATATAAATTAAATTAACATTTACGCTAAAATCTATTTATGTTACTACATAATAGTCAAATTCAAATTGATGTCCTAATGGAAATCAAGGTATCGCATTCTCCACAATATGGCGGCCTTGAAATACAAATTTTACGATTTAACATTTTTAACGATACAAGGTTCGGAGAGTAATACGATACAATCTTAACTGGTTGAAAGTTAATACGCACCCGTAGATACCTAAAAATAATACAGAAAATTATTGGCTGAGTGGTAATAGAAACGACCTTGACTTACAACTTCGTCGTGGGTTCGAACCTAGAGAGACAGTTTCTTTATCATTATCCACAGCTCGATTTTGCCAACAGCAGGACATATGCCTCTCCTTTCTTGTGTCTTTAACAACCTCATCCAGGCACTAAGCCTCGTGTAAATGATTTCTTGCTCTCTCTTGAAACGGTGAAAGTAAACACCGCGAGTAAATCGGTATATCCTAGAAAAAAAAACATGTTCAGACCACTCTCTCTGATAGGGAAGAAGCCACACTTAGAGCCATTGTCACGTATACATGACACGCAAGCGCGTGCCCTGTAAAGAAAGAAAGAAAAATATTTATCTGGGACTCGAACTAACCACACAGAAAAGTACAATAAATTAAAACTAACAGTCATGAAAAAATAATTAACAAACTAGAACAGCATGACTTTAATATTGCGAGGCCAAAAAGGTCCCTTTCTTAGCATATACTGCGTTATTAAAAAAAATAACTCAGCGCTGGATATCTGATACTGACCGTAACAAAATGTTTGACCAAAATACGGCGAATTTGTAGCTAGGCGTCGGGTGCACGTCAATGCGTTTTTGCTCTGGCGCTTAAAAGGTTAATAAATAAACATAACAGGCTGATCTGAGTTTAAGTCGTGGAGTGGACATAATATCCACACGACTACTTAACCCAACTGCTCTCCTGACCTTTATGCCCAATTATCTGCACCTTCCAGGACCAGAACCTGGCATACGACGGCGCGGTCCAAGTCGCCACATACCTACTAGTCGGACAAAATTTGAGAAGTTGAGCTAATCGATACGAAAAGAAAAAAATATAAAATTGTATTATCTTTTGTATTTCCAGGCGCTCTTAGGCTACGGTGGGGTCATGGACAAGGCTCACTGGCTGTGCGGTGGCTCCCTCATCAGCGACAAATTTATTCTCACTGCAGGACACTGCATCTCTAGTGCTGTGCTGTAAGTTGACAAGAGTTTCCCTTCTAGTAATTTTCATTGCCGCGCCTTTAGAAAGCCTAGGTTTTTTGGTGACCTGCCGGTCGATTCTGTAAACATGTCGAAGTGAAGGTTTGGGTGAAGTGATCACGAGGGGAGCTGTCAATCCATACGCATCCGATTGTATGGGAACGGGAAAAACAAGATATGCGCGTACGAAGTCGCGGGCAAATGCTAGTTCAACATAGATGCACTTACCCTAACATACATTTACACTTTTAATAACTAATAATAACACTTTATGAGGTAAACGGTTCGCTTTTCAAAGTTCTATGAGATAGTTTTTAAATTCTTCTAATTTTTAAGCAAGGTCAAAGGCATTGGCTTTTCAGTTTTGATCTGTCAAAAGTGTAGGGAAATTGGGATGTTCTGATTACAAAATAAACTTAACTCACAATAATAACAATGACATTTACGCAAATTATTTAGTTAAATTATAATTTTGCTGATTGTAAACATAAAATAAAGTGTTAAAGGAGCGCGGAAGTAGGTAATATTGATTGGATAAAACTTCCTCTGAATAGCGTGACCCAGGATTTAAGAATCATGTTTTTTATTTTAATACATTGATTTGATTAAATTATAATTATAGTTTATTGTAGGTACCTACTTAACATTTTTTGAATACATTGTCAGTAAATTATTCCTTTAAAGTATCATATTACCAAAACGGTGTCAAATATTAGATACCAAAAAATGTTATTTTATATTTATATTTTAATAAAATATATAATATAATAAAATATAATTATTAGTTTGCTAGTAAATGTAATATGATGCTATGCTTCTATATGTAGGTACAATAATTTGTTAGGTAATATTTTGAACAAGAAAAACTTAACTTGTATATATACAGGTAGGTAAAGCTTGTTTGAATTTAAAAATAGAAGACAAACTTACTGATGTTATATTTAAAAGTGGCCCGTTACATAGAACGTGAAAAATCACCCTCTCTTTCACTTGTAGGTAACTCTTTTTCGAAGAACTTTTTAGACTTCGGTATCTCGCGACCGCAATTCAATTATAATCATTCAAGTCGGTCAAAAGTCAAAAAAGTCAAAAGTCAAAAGTTATTTATTCAAATTAGGCTGAGTGCCAGCACTTTTTGAACGTCAAAGTTCTACATAAAGACAGTCCCCCAAAACGCCCGCCCGTCACCACTTCCTAATGTTTTAGCTGGGAAGAAGAAGTGGCGCAACAAACTCCCCAGCAACACATCTGTCTGTTGAGTTATAAGAACTATCACTTATACAAAGGTATGTAAGTAGTCAGTATTCTTACAAAGGAAACAATACAACAAAGGTAACACGTAAAAAAATTAAAACTTAATAATTCGCTACTTGTAAGCTAGCACACTCCATTATGCCAGCATAAACAGACAAACTCAAGCATAAAAACAATATCAAATCAAACTAAATAAGCCTCCAGACATGAAGGGTGTGCCCGCTTACACGTGCAGAGGGTAGAATTTAATAAAAAGTTCTGTGACTCGACGCCACAAGTGATAAACTAGGACCATCAAAATTAAATATTAAGCATATAATCGTTATAACAATAGTAAAACCATGGCTAACAAGATTTCACCACAAACAGCACCCGTTCACGAGCATAACGCAAAGATCAGCCATTACCCCCCTCGCCATATTTGAGGGAAAGAGGTAACCCGACCCCCGACGCTACCGCAAGCAGTAAAATCTAAGGGAGCATGGAAGGGACGAAGGTTACCGGAAGACATAGCACAATCACAATTTGTGGTGTGTCGTGGGTAGCCGATGGATGCGATACGCACAGGGCCGGTTGTTGTGGCGACACTTGGCTTATGTCCAGCAGTGGACGTCTTTCGGCTGATATGATGATGCTGAAGCCGGTTAATCCATTTCAAAGAATAAAGATATGCCAATTTGTATAAAATGAGGATTAGGTAAACGTAGGTACATAAAGAGGTAAGCGGAACAGGGTGTAAAGTCCCGCAAGCCTCTATTGAAAAGGGAGGATCCTCCGACCAGACGGTTGTTGTGTCTGGTGGGCAACTGCCAAGTGCCCGATAGTTGATATTTGAACTGTTGTATATGTTCAAACTCGTCCAACAAGACGAGTACCGTGTCTGGTGTGCAACTGCCCAAAGGTTTTTGACGGGCGGTTGTATATGTTCAAACCTTGTTGGAGAACTTTGATAGCGCGATGCAGGATTTGTATGACGTCAGTTCTATTTGTAGTTGGTATGTGGCGGTATAGATTCCGTTACAAACGATCTCAAGTTGACCATAATCTGTTTCTTCCAGAGGTAAAGTCCGTTTCGTGGCGATGGGGATCCTGAAGCGCACGGACCCTCCGGAGCGGTGGCATCGGTACCACGTGACACGAATAGTGCCACACCCGGAGTATCACGCGCCCTCGAAGTACCACGACATAGCTCTGCTTGAAACTCACATTAGGTTCAAGGCTTTCATTCTTATAGAAATTTGGTTTTGGAATTCTTAACTTTAGAAGGCCAATTCTTCTAAGGAAACAACCACACTACATGACAGCGAAAAAGAGTGGTACGTTTGAATAGTGTCGCTGCGGCTTCTTTTAGTTGCGTAGTGGTGGCTACAACACGCCGCGCCGATGTGTTCCAAAATAACTGAAGAAACTAACGCAAAGCATAAACTCTTATTTATGTTACGAAAAATATCGTATTGTCTCAACAGGGTATATCATGTTGCCTAAGAGATCGTTGACGGAGACGCCGGGCGTCGCGCGTCGGTATGCGGCGGCGCGGCCCGCACTAAATTCAAACATATAGCGTTGTATGAGAGCGTTTACGGAGCTTTTACACGCGTTTGCTTGAAATGCAGGCGGAGCCCGCGGGTGGCACCGCCGCATCGCTCGCGTTTCATATATAAGATTAAGAAGTAGCCCACTGATGGCTATAACCGAACATGAGGATTTTGGGCGCTCCCAATGACCGTCGCGTCCGCCGCAGCGTTGCCCAAAACGAAAAGTGATAAAATAAATATATCTGTACCTCTCGCGAAAACGCTGTTTTCTATGGCAGCCGTATGGCAGACTTCTCTTTCTAATTGTCAACTTTGAAGTTTTATAACTTCATCGAGGATGAGGGTATTCTAAACATTATTTCTTTAGTACTTTATTTTGCAAATAATACAAATGCATGCATATTCCCTATTGCCAGAATGAATACTTACGGCCCCTTTATCTGCCATTCTAGGGTGAAATTCAACCTGCACGTCTACCCAGCGTGTCTCAACATCGACGACCAGTTCCTAGGAGTTGTGACTGCTACAGGTTGGGGAGCGCTAGGACATAACATGCAGTTAGCTGATACTCTTCAAGCTGTGAGTAACCATACTGTTACTGCTCATTTTTTATTTTTTTGGTATTGTTGTAATCCTCATTGATGTCCTCGCCCCTGGGCCACTAAAACCACCTCGTGTTTCCTCGCACATTTGCACCGGGTACTGCGGGAGCACTTTAGCAATCTTTAAAGCAGAGGTTCCCACGCTTATCTCAACTTATATGACTTCAATGTAGACTGATGTGTCCTGTGGTCGTGTCTGCTGAGTATTGGTTCATGTAAGATAGCCCAAACATATTGGGTTGTTCGTCTGGATTCGTGTTCTATTGCATTGCAATAAGGCAATGTCTTGACAGTCCTAAGTAACAGAAGTGAAAGATGATGAAGTACCTATGATGATAGAATTTTCTCAAATCAATGCTTTCACAGAGACTTCTGCTAATATTAAGAAATAAACTTGAAATATTATTTATCGGTAAGAGAACTACTTACGTTATTGCTGAGTCTAAGGATCCTCTTTACCTCGGAAAAAAAGGCGACTCGGGGATAGTCAACGAAAGCGACGCTTCGGGAAAAAATTGTAAGAGTCGTTGTCTTGTTGCGGTATTGTTCGAAAGAATTACCGCGGCTCTGGAACGCAAAATGCCTTTTGCATTTTGAAGGAACTCGGGTGGGTTTTAGTCAGTAAGAGTCTGACACGCCCTCGCGCTCCGCCCAGAGCGGGAGAAGGTACTTGAGGATCCAAAAAAAAAGGTAGTTGTCTTAAATCTCTTATCATTGCATTGCAGGTATCCCTCCAGTCGTTCTATGAGGAAACGTGTGCGGTGCACTATCCACCGCACAGGCACCTGCTGCGCGGCTTCAACGGTACCACCCAGATGTGCTACGGAGACGCAGTGGGGGGCAGGGACACCTGCGAGGTTGCTAGTTTTATAACTGCCCTTTTGCTTTAAACTTTAGTGCCAGTATTAAACCTGACTGTGTCATCAGATGGCGGTGCAGTGGCTGAATACTAAGCCAAATAAAAAACCATAGTTGAAAATTGACATATTAATCAAATTAATTCGTCCCACTTCAGCAAATAAAACCTCTTCTCATGCAGCGAAGAAAGACGAGGTTATATCACTGGGAGTCCATTTTGATTAGTTAAGTCAGTCAGTTGCCTCCCGCTGATATAGTTCTTTCACAGTTGGTAAAGGATAGTCACTAACATTATTATTTGATACTTTTCAGGTTCGAACTGGCAAACTCTTATACTTTGGCACTTCATTCTAATAAAAATCCGGTGGCCGTTTTACTTCTTTATATGCGTAAAATAAAATACGAATACTCGTTTTTAGACTACCATTGAGATGATATCTTAAGCCCTAAGTTGTAAAAAGACTGCCTTGTACCTTCTAATTATTGTGTAAAGATATCTAGGCGATTTTTTCAACTCAATAATAATGATGATCTGTGAATCCTGTACATGTATCTACTATCACATCCAGACGATCTATTCTGTCAACATCTCACCGTGTAAACTAAGATGGAGTGAGCGTGAAGTGAGCTGTCATTCCATCTATCGACTGACAGCTCACTTCTTGTTCACTTAACCTTTTGACCGCCACGGTCGGCTACAGCCTACAAATGAAAAAGTGCCCAACACGCCACCGTCGGCTAGAGCCGACAAAAGTAAGGCGAATTTGTGGCTTGGCGTCGGGGGCACGCCGAAGCGTTTATGCTCTGGCGTTCAAAGGTTAACCTAATGTAAAAATGGATACACAAACACGTCAATTCCTTAAATAATTTAACAGTTCCAAAACTTTTCCATCCACAGGGCGACAGCGGCGGCCCTCTTCAAGCCAAGCCGTACCTCTCAAAGTGCCTCCACACGGTCATAGGAGTGACTTCCTACGGACGCAACTGTGGCTACTCCGGCCAGCCAGGCATATACACGCGGGTCAAGTTCTATGTGCCTTGGATTGAGAGTGTAGTTTGGCCCTGAAGGAGAGGTGAAAATTTGCGGGAATACTTTGTTTTGAAGATGAAACTGTGGTGATGTTTGATAGTGAAACTTGAAGATGTAATCTTTAAGCGTTTGAGTACTGTTTGGATCACTAGTCTTTTTCTTAATTTCATTCGAGACTTACCAAACCCTAGATAGCCTTCAAGACATCAAATCCTTCGTGAATTTAACGTAAGTGACCTGCAGAACATTTTTAGGTTTTCGTAAATCTAATGTATGTAGAACCTAATGTATTTGTAAACCTGCCATTACTGTGATGATCCTGTAATTTTATGATTAGTATTAAAAGTCGTTAATTATAGCATTTTTTTATTTTATATATGGCACTATATAGCAGTCATTTTTATCCACGCTCTTTTTGCTTACCCATTATTTAAGTAGTCTGTTCATCTACTATATTTTCGCCTTTTTTTTCTATTTTACCAACGATGTCAGCCTTTCTGGTGCCATTCGCCTCTTTAGCAACTTTCTTCATCCAAATTTTCCAAAGGTTTACACTGCCATATATCTTAGACAAAGTAAAAAATCTTTCATCTCGCTTCCACTACACAATATCACCATAAGAAGGATGCCACTGTTTCATATGTTTATCGAAATCATTCTTTCCCTGAAACACTGCACCGCAGTCCGTGCAATTATATCGAAAAACCGTTTCATGAGACCTCAAATGTTTATTTAACGACCTTTTATGCATGTAAGCATTCTTACACACAGGACAAATGAAATTTCTTTCGCCGGTATGTCCGCGCATGTGTTGTTTCAATCTCGACTCTACTCCAAAGCATTTAGAACACACCTCGCATTTGAATTTCTCGGTATGAAATCTTGTTAGGTGCTCTGTCACCGCTCTTCGGGTTGTGAAAGTATTTTTACAGACATAGCAAGGAAAAGTGTTCGCTATTCCATGCACTTTCTTTAAGTGCAGTATTTTGGCGTAATGTTCTTTAAAAGTTTGAGTACATTTGGGACACTTTTTCAGCTTTATTCGGTCCTTTCCTTTGTGCACTTTATCCGTGTGGTATGTCAACTGACTTTTCTTGATAAAAGTTTTGTCGCATTGTTTGCAACTGAACAGCTTATTCAAATGAGATTCTTTATGTTTCATGAGCAGGTGTTGGTTTAAGAAGCCTGCTCCACAGTTTTCACAAACCACTTTGCCAACGTGACTATTCATATGGCAGTTTAGTAAGCTAAAATTATGAAAGGCATCGCGACATATGTGACAAACAAACATGTCATTTATACGCTCCATCTTGTATTCTGTCATGCCGTTGCTTGTTGAGTAAAATTGCGTTCCATGTCTTTTTATAAGATGCTCTCTCATTGTATCAAGATTTGAATGATTTTCTTCACATAATCGACATTTCAGTTTTGAAATATCTACTTGAAGGCATCTTTTGCTTTTCGTCACATATTTTCTGAAAATGTCTTCTCTGTTCTCAATGTTATGGGCTGCAATATGTTCTAATAAGGTTGCCGCTTCAGAGTGATATTCTGTGCAGAAAAAACATTTGAAACTTGTTCCCCTAAATATAAAAGGTCTAACGGTTGTATTTTCTATAAATGTAGCTGCATTTTTCCTTTCTGAAACCGTTAACTGCCAAACACTTGTTCCGGGCACGGAGTTACCGCCTGCGAAATGAAAATTGGGTAATTTAATATTTTACTCAAATTATTATTAAATTATAAAAGAAATAAATGATAACCGGAATACTTACTTACGAGTTATTATTATGACAGTACATATAATTTATCTAAATCTTAAAGTTTGACTTAAGGGGTTGGAGTTACTTATAGCATGTAACAGGGATTATCACATTTAAAATTATATAGGCGAAAGTTTGTGAGTGTGTGTATGTTTGTTACTTCTTCACGCGCAAACGGCTGGACGGATCTTGATGAGATTTGGCACAGAGGTAGAGAGGTGTCTGGAATAAGACATAGGATTTTTCATTCCGGGAGTATGTTCCCTTGGGATATTTTTCGACATTCACGCGGGTGGAGCCACGGGCAGCAACTAGTCTTCAATAAATTAAACTCAAACGATTTTTTTTAAGGTACTCATTTTATACTCAATAAAAATTATATTTAAGCTTAGTTCTACAAGAGATCCATTAAATCAGTCAGGCAGCAGTTAGCTGTCACAAAATACTGGTTTTTAGGTATTAAAACAATTGCGGGCAAATTAAGAAGTTTGTCTCCAATGACTGTTCCACATCGGAAATATCAAATCAAAATGAACCTTACGTTAATTGTCGTAGGGGACTATTGGGCATTTTGGGTAAATGTCCCTTACGTTTTACGTGTTAGTGACGCCCAACTGGGACCACGTGTCCCTATTGAGCGACATGACAATTGATGACACACGACTATATTATTATAAGAACTGAAGGTCGGTTTTTGTGAATTTAAACAATCACAAAGAATTCAAAAGCATGTTTCAAATAAACAAGAGGCCGTTATTGGCACCCGACATGGACCTATGTGTCCCATTTGGGCGCCATAATACAAGACATTATGGGAGTGGTTTCACACAGCCCATGATCCGAATTCGAGAAATGTCGGTCTAAACTCCGAAGTAGCCATAGTACTAACCTAAATCCTACAAGGGTTGCAAACAAGATCCGAGCTCCATCCATCATTTGTACATTTCGTTTTGTTTCCATACCTAAGTTAAAGTTAGTCAAAAGTTTCCTTAATACTGTTCTTAATATTCTTATTAATCAATGACCAGAATAATCGAAGAAGTTCCTCGGATGCCATTCCTTAACATGCTTGTTAAAGTCGTTCCTATTCGGAAATCCGTTGCCACACACCGAACAATTGAACTTAATATATTGCTCTCCCTGAGCATGCGTTCTCATATGCAGCTTCAGACTCTTCTGATGTCTATAAGCTTTCTGACAAAGAGAACAAATGAAATTCCTTTCTCCAGTATGTGAAACCATGTGTTTCTTTAAAGAAGTAATACAGCTAAAACTCTTTTTACAAACTTCGCACTGAGTTTTTTCGGTATGCAACTTATTTGTGTGCATTGTTAGTGCTCTACGGCTCGGGAACACCGAATGGCATACCTCACACTCAAACGTAAAGGTGATACCGTGTGCTTCTTTCAAATGCTTCAATTTCCGAAAGTGTTCCGTGAATCTTTCAGGACAATGTGGACATCTTAACATCCTCATCTTTGTCGTACCTTCGTGGGCCTTTTCCATGTGATATTTCAAGTTAGAATTCGTTGTGTATACTTTGTTACATTTGTTGCAAGGATACCCTCCTGGTAGGTGAATTTCTTTGTGCTGTATCAGCCGCTGATGAGTCATGAATCCTGCTCCACAAGTTTCGCAAACCGCATTGCTGAAATGTACATTCATATGCCTGTTAAGGAGTATAAAAGTTTGAAAGATCTTGTTGCATATGTGGCAGGCGAATTGGCCGTTTTTAGAAGACAGATCGTATGATGCCAATCCGTTTCCTGACTCAGTGAAAGACTTATTATGTTCTGAAGTCAAATGCTTTCTTGTTTCGTCTAGGTCTTTATAATTTTGTCCACATATTCTGCATTTTAACTCTGATATGTCAACTTTAACTGTCCGTTTTCCTTTAGGCAGGAATTCTTTGAGGATGATAGTGTTATTTGGTGTCTCATGAGTAAGTGTGTGTTGTAGAAGTATTTTTATGTCTGAATGCTGTTCTCTGCAGAAGAAGCATTTGAAATAATATCTGCAGTAAACGAAAGGTATCGCTGTTGTGTTCTCTAGAAGTATGGAGGCGTTCTGTCGTTCAGATAGTGTGAGTTCCCAGATACTGGTCAGTGCTCCTTGTCGACGCTTCGCTTCGGTTCCTGAGGAGATAAAATGTTCGTGTTTATTTTTCTTCTTGTTCAATCCTTTCTTTGTTCACGAATAAAGAGTAGATTCGTTTTATGTGCTCATAAAAACAATAGTTTTTCACTAATAAAACGTGCTTGTACTTTATATCTGAAAAGCTGGTGTTCTTATATATACTTACCGTATTGTGTTATTCATGGTAAGTGCGAATTACAAAAATGAAACTGATCTGTAACAGCACATCTAAACCGCTTGTTTTGCGTTTTAAACCACGTCAGAGTCATCGTTATTGTAGACTATTGACACTTACCGCCTTTGAAAACTTTAGATGTGCACTTCATTACTAAAATTTGCTCTTAGACTTGGGAATATTTTTGTACCTAACAGTTTGTAGGTAAATCAATAAAAATGAAGATTTTTCGGTATAAAATACTGTTTATTGACATTCGCACACACATAGCTACTAATTTATTATAACAATATGTATAATATTATGTACACTTTGAAGAATTCATTCGAGTATTATAAATAAATATGGCTGCTGCTAGTGGGTTCTCTACATACTTACCGTTGAGTTACTATTTATTCTGGCAATTTTAGGAAATAATGTATTATTTATTCTTTGTATTTATTACGTTACTATGGTAACTGAAATGCATCATTATAATGAATTAAAGGCTAATCAGTAATGATAGACTCAAGCACTTATTAATATAATGTAAAATTAGCAGCAAATAATATAAAAATATAATGACTAGAAAGTTGCGATTTTTATTTAAGTAACGTATACTTGAAAGCGTTTTTTGAAGTATTGTATTATACCTGACATAATTTACCTGACATAATTTACAAAATGGTGGTTTTTGGTTAACTCGTGCTTCGTAGCAAAGCTGCAAAACAAATTATCCACAACCCTTCGACTTTCTTATTTGCAGCAAAAGCCTTCTCTCCTTCCATTTTCCTAATGATTAACTTAATTCTGGATATAAAAATCTAGATTCCAATTTGTCAATGTCATTCTTTGAAACACAAGTGTCTTTACAGAGGCTTCCAAAACATGTCAAACCCCACGTTTATCACTTTGATTGGTCGACCAAAATCAACAAAAGCTAATCAAATGTCAGATGGCCAATTCTCGTACCGACTTAAAAGGCGTTGAAATGGAAGTCGCAATATCATCTTAGCAACACTGTCAAAAACTGCCAAAACGTAGGGATAATAGACGTGTTTTTGACCGTATTTGCATTGCGAAAACTCACTCACGAGAATTTCTCCTCTGCTTCTAGAAATCAAGGGATGGTGTTTTTGTAAACAATTTGAACTCATCATCTGCCTAGCCTTTTCCTAACTTTGTCTTTTAAAAATTTGACTGACCTGTTGGTGGAGTGGTTAGTGACCCTGACTGCTAAACCGGAGGGTTCGATTCTCACCCAGGACAAATCTTTGTGTTATGAGTACGATCATTTGTTCTGAGTCTGGGTGTAATTTGTCTATAATATGTATGTATTTAGAAATATATAAGTATGTTTATCAGTTGTCTGGTTGCCATAGCACAGGCTCTGCCTAGTTTGGGATCGTGAGCGTGGGTGAGTTGTCCCAAGATATTATTATTATATTAATTATATTCGGGTCGGCTTCCAGTCAAACCGAATTCAGCTGAATACCAGTATTTTACGTGGAGTGGCTGCCTACCAGACCTCCCAACCCATTATCTCGGTAACACGGTACTCCTTGGTAAGACTGGTGTCAGATTTTCTGGCTTCAGACTATCCCTAACGACTGCCAAAGATCTACAAATGACAGCCGAGACCAACGGCTTAACGTGCTTTCCGAGGCACGGAGGAGTCTCCGTATGTTAAGATGGTCACCAGTGACCAACGTGGACCAACCTCGTCAAGCGTTACTTAACCTTGAAGATAGACCCGTGCGGCTGTTACTAAGTATTTGACGACGGGCTCCTCTGTATACAATTTGAACTAAGTAAGATAAATATTTGTACGCTGGTATTGGTTATTATAGTGTTCGTGTATTTGTACTTAGTGATAGTTTTAACAGGGTTATTTTATCCTTCGAATTTTGATGGTGTTCTTGACAGTTTAATAAGTACCTACTTTCCTACAGGGTGTAACGAAAAGTTGTTATCATGTTTTAATAAACTGCTTCTGTATATGAACTACTCTTCAAGGAAGTCATTCTCAAAAATACATTTGGTTTTCCCATCCAAAGTTATCATCAACTGGTTAAAATAAGTAAGGGAGGTACAATTTTTGAGAATTCCCTATGAGTTTTTTGAAGAGAGTTGTTCATTTACATGCGCAGAAACAGTTTTAAAAGTATGATCACACCTTTCCTTTACAGCCTATATATTGATTTGAATGTCCATAATAAAAACTATTACATTTCAAACTTTCAATTCATAAGTTCACTTCCAAAATTCTTAACGATAGTCTTGAATTGCCACTGTGGATGCCATTGTTTCATATGCTTATTGTAATCATTTCTGTTATGGAAGCCGCTCCCGCATTCCGAACAAGTAAACTTCCAAACCGGACCATGTACCCTCATATGCTGTCTCAAAGTCCTTTCATGCATGTACGCTTTCTGGCAAATCGCACAGAAGAAATTCCTTTCCCCCGTGTGACCTCTCATATGCATTTTTAACAAGGATTTCGTTCCGAAACACTTCCCACACACTTTGCATTGAATCTTCTGCGTGTGAAGCTTCGTCGTGTGTTCTGTCAAAGCTCTTCGTGTTGGTAAGACTGCTTTACAGGCGCTGCATTCAAAAGTGAACGAGATCCCGTGAACTTCCTTCAAGTGTGTCATCTTTCTATAATGTTCTGCGAATCTTTCTAAGCAATGCGGACATTTTAAAGGTTTTATCTTTTTTGCGTTCGTTACTTCATGTTTCTTGAATAAGTGGTAACGTAGTTTAAGCTTTGTAGGAAATACTTCCTGACATTTGTCGCAATTGTGGACTCCTGTTTGATGAACTATTCGGTGATTTATCAATCGTTGATGTGACATGAATCCTAAGCCACAGGTCTCGCAAACTACGCTGAAATGCACGTTCATATGTCGATTGAGAAGGAAGAAAGAGTTAAAAGTTTTTGAGCACTTGTGGCAAGCTAGCTGACCGTTATTCGTATTCAAATCATACGCCATTAATCCATTACCTGCTGAATTAAATTCTTTCTTATGAGTTAGCGTTAAATGCTTTCTAATATCATCTAGATCGGAATACTTTTGTTCGCAAAGCCTGCACTTGAGACCTGAGATGTCTACTTTGATGACTCTCTTCCCTTTTCTTAAATACTGCTTTAATAAACAGCACCTTTCTGGAGTAACATGGAAGGCTGTGTGCTGTAGGACAGAATGTACTTCAGGAAATACTTCATTGCAGTAGAAACATTTAAAATTGGCTTGTTGGTAAAAGAAAGGCTTGATAGTAGTAAATTCTAGGAACGTTGCTGCGTTCTGCCTCTCTGATATTGTCATTTGCCAGATACTGGTCCGTGGTCCTGTTCGTTGTCTTGAGGTCTCTCCTGAGGAAAATAAAATAATTGCCTTTTTAAAATGGCTTCTGCAAAACTAACTACAATATCAAAATTATTTGAAATACGAACCTAGTGGATTGCTTGGTTTGCTAAAGACACCATCGACTTTAACGTGATAAGATAATATCTATCTGGTTCTCTTGATTAAATAAAAAACATAGTTCGTAAAAGTAATTTTTATTTGATTTTTTGCAAAAATACTATTAAAAAAGACTACTGACTAAGCGGTCTTGATTGCATATTATCAAGAATAATACGCTTCTGCGTATTATTCTTGATGATATGCAGTACCTACATATTACAGAAACACAAATTAGATATATTCTTCTAGGTAAGCTCGCTCCATCGTCGACTTTGTCTCTGTCATCTATGACCTAGACTAGAGTCAAGAGCAAACTCATCTCAAATAAAAAAAAAATGAAATTTGTTTGTGACCTCAAAGTGCGTGCGATTTTGGATTTCAAGAAGCTGATGAAACAGCAATGGAATTTGATTTTCTTGCACTTTATTTATTATTTCGATGGCTGGTCCAAGAATTATTCCTTGAGGCACGCCAAACCAATTTTCTTAGATTTCGGTTTATTTCTATAGACTTCAGAAACATAAAATGACATCACACCTGTTTGCAGCAAAGGATAAGGCAGATATGTATCTACAGGACATTTCGCCAGGATGATAGAATTTTTCACATTTCTCAGTGCACACTATTAATATGAGCAACAAGATTATTATGATCCCCACAATTCAGTCCACAAATAGCACACAGCCCGACATCATGGGACCTGCAATGCTCTCGAAGGTTCTTCTTTCTTGCATACGCCTTCCCACAAACTTCACATTTAAAATTCTTCTCCCCTGAATGTATAATCATGTGTCTGGAGAGGCAATACTTGGAGAAAAATCTAGAGTTACACATTGGACACTCATGATTTCTCTCTTGAAGATGCACAGACCTTATGTGTACAAGAAGATTGTATTTCAAATCGTATTCTCGTCCACAGGTATCACATCTGTAGATTCCTGATGATTGATTATGTGCTATACGCAAATGTTTGGTTCTTTGATAGTTCGAGTTGAATCGTTCGGGACAAATCGGGCATCTTCGCGGAAATTGCTTCAGATGCACCCCTTTGAAGTGCAGTGACCTTTTCGTTGATGTTGTGAATACTTTATCACATTTATTGCAAGGAAAGCTCCCTGATTCGTGAACCTGTAAATGCCTTTTAAGTAAATTCAATGATATGAACACGGATCCACAAATTTCGCAACTGAAATTGTTGAAATGTTTACTCATATGAATTATTAGGAGTCTCAGTTTGAGATATTTTTCCCCACAAACTTGACATTCAAAATCCTCGCCTCCTAATTTGAATGGTATTATATTGTCTTTCAATTCCGGCTTTATTTTCTGGCCATGGTCCTTTAAATGTGTTTTCAAGGTCTGGAGATCATGTAGTGTTTGCAAACAGATCTTGCATTGGAGATATGTGACATCGACTTTTAGATTATTCTCTCTAACTTTATTATCTAACGCTCTTTCCATATCTTTGCTTGTATGTTCGTTTATAGTATGGTCTTTTAAATGATTTGCATCTATAAAAGGTTTGGAGCACATGACGCATTTGTATTTGTTAGCCGCGTGTACAAATGGATAGACATAGGAGTTTTCAAAGATGATCAAAGCATTTTGTTTCCATTTTTCGTAGTCAACATTTTCTTTTCGTTGTCTTGTTGGTGCGCGGATAAAACTTTGAACAGTTTTCACATTGAAAGTTATAGAATTTTCTTGTTCATTAGCATCACTCTTCCAATCGAGATTATTTATCGAAATTGGTTCTTTCAACAGACAAATATTTCCTAATTTAACGTTGCTTCTCTTCGCCTCTTTCTTTTTGCGAGTTTTCTCTTTGTCTTTATTTTTAATGTTATTGTTTGGAACATAATCATCAGCTTCATATTCTAGAGTATTTAAAGGAATTGGATATTTGAGAACCGTGAGTTTAATCTCTTTTCCATCTGCATCCTTTAGGGTGATCGTTGAGTTGGATTTCTGGATGATTCCTAAAAGAAAAAAATGATTTGTCACTTTGATGTTGGAGACAGTTTTAAGATTGTTTAAAGACAATCGCTTCTGAATGTAGCTGAGGTACCTACTTAAAGGTATTTTTATTAGTGAAGAAGGCAGAAATACTTATCTAACTTGGTCAGATCGAGTAGAAGTTGCTTCGTTAGTAGTATAAAGAATAGAACACAATATAAAATGTAGAATATCTTTATTTTTGTAGTTAGTGGTGTTAATAAAAGAGGTTTTAGGAAGGTCTTAACTTCTGACGAATAGAATAAACTAATGTTTCGAAAGTCATTACCACCAGGTCTTGTCAAATGAATCCTCGTAGGATTAATCCAGTGAATAAAAAACAATATTAAATTAATAAATGATTTTAATGTGTATACGTACATGTAACTTCATTTCACATACTTTGTTGTTTAATAAAAATAAATATACTTGATTTTTCCCATTAAAAAAAAATATACATTTGTGCAATAAATTCAACTATTTTGCGAGTTCATATAACGGTAATCTTTTTATACGTTTATTTCTTGGTAATTGGGTTAGATAGGGCAACTTTTATGCGAAAACTAAGGCTAGGAATAGCTGCCTTTAGTCTAAAAACCTTAAAATTATATCTAGCGCACTGTACATATGAGCTCCTATTCAAACCAGAATTCTTAAAAAGATATTGTCTATTAAAACACTTTCTAGTCAAAGACCTAGCATGAAACTAAAACGATTCCTAAAGCGCTGCGCAGTACTGAGGGAGTGTTGACGTTTGCGGCTGAATAACTGAGCTCTCGAATCTCTTCAGCACAGCTTGCTCAGGAACCAGTCCTGTTATGCGTTAGACTTACAGAGCAGCATTTACCAAACTATGGGCCGCGACCTACTGATGAGTGAGACGCGACCGTATATTGAATGGGCCCTGAGAACGGCTTCTTAGGGTCATCACTACAAATAGGAAACAAATTCATCACTTTAACTGAAATATTGCTACTTGTTCTAGAAGAGATTGCGGAATGCGATAAGGTCGCCCAGCATGTGTTTTTGTTGTTAGTTGCCTATTTGTTTTACTTTTAGTATACAATAAAGCGTAGGTTTACTTGATAATTAATGACAAGGATTGTTTGCAAGCGAATCAATTATAACTGGTTTTTTTAGTAATGAAAGTCAAGAGGTGAATCCCGAATTTGATGGTGTTTATTGGGTGGGTCGCGGTTCAGGCAATGTGAGCCACCGCTATAGAGAGTATTAATAATCTTTGTCTTTTCTAAAGGAACTAACTAATATCATGCAAACGCAAATGGTCCTTCAAATTCTTCCTCCGCAGGAACGCCATTCCACAAACGTCACACTTATGATTCTTCTCCCCTGTATGTATAACCATGTGACGCTTCAGAGATTCCTTGTTACAAAACCTTTGGTGACATACATCGCATTGCTGATTCCGTTCTTGAAGATGAACCGAACGAACGTGACAGACCAAATGATACTTCAGATTGAACCCTCGGCCACAAGTCTTACATTTATGTACCCTTGTCTCCTGATTATGGACATCTTGTAAATGTATCGTCCTTTTATAATTCGAGTTGAACTTTTCTGGACACATCGGGCATCTTCTTGGACACTGCTTTAGATGCACGCCTCGTATGTGTAAAGTCCGTTTATAAGGAGTACTAAAAACTTTATTACATCGATCGCAAGGGAAGTTCCCAGAGTCATGGACCTCTAAATGTTTCTTTAAGAGCCGTAAAGTCATGAAGACCGACCCGCAAATCTCGCAACTGTAATTATTAAAGTGTTCACTCATGTGTATCACTAAGATTCGCACTTTTATAAAACTCTGTTCGCATATCACGCATCTGTAAGCATCGTCTACGAGTTCGAGATTGAACGGGATCATATTGTCTTGCAGTTCTAAATCCATGGGCTTATCGTGTATTTCTTTGAGGTGACGCTTGAGATCCACAAGGCTAGGAGGTTTATCTGAACATATCTTGCAAGTTATATTACTTACGTCTACTTTTAGAACATTCTCTCTTCTATTATTCACTAATCTCTTGAGAGGAGCAAAAGTATGAGACAAATGCATGTGCAGTTTTAATTCATTTAAGTCTAAAAACGGCTGTGAGCAAACAAAACATTTGAATTTGTTGCTCCCATAAATGAATGGGTAGACGGTTGAAAATTCAAATACAGCTAGAGCATTCTGCCTTAAATCTGGAGTTTTCTTGACTTTCGGCTTTACAGTTTGGATTGGCAATGTCGGCGGACTGTCAATGTAAGGAGATGGTGCATTTTCTACGTAAACTGGTGATGGACTACGAGATGAAGAGTAATCTAATGTTTGAGCTGGAGAGATGGCTCTAACACTCTTCTGTCGAAGTCTATTGAAATCTATCAAAGTCCCCAGAGGCCTACACAGACTTCTGTCGTAAGATACTTGGAATAACGGGATGATTCTTCGCTTCACGTCTGGTATTTCGGAGTCCGATCCTAGAAAAACAGAAATAATCATTGTAGTAGTCTTCCTGTTGTAACGGTGGGTTATTTCTTAGTGCAAAAGTGAGGGTTAGCGTACCATATCCCATCGAGTATATCGGTTATGTTATCGTTGATTGTAAATAAAAGTAAATATTTAGAAAAATCACATTTTATTCAGTTCAATTTGATTGCTTTGTTTAAATATAACTAAAAGTAGAATAGGTGGTCATCCAGTAGCAAGTAATTCTTGTAATAGCAGTACAAGTTATTCTTGTAAACTGACGAACGTTATTGTGGTTGAGTTACAAAAAGTATTTCATTTTCATAATGGAACCATGATTTTACATAATAAAAATACAAAAGTATAGCACGTATTGATAAAATCAGTCTTTTTAGTGAAGCCAAAGGAAGTAGAAAATATGAATCACGACTTAAACGGAACTGTACCAAGCTTCCCTGGTTCAGGATGATGAATCTTAGTATGATGCTTCAAACTACAGTTCTGGATAAAAGACCTTCCGCAGATCGTACAGACAAAACGACGATCATTTTCATGTATCCTCATATGTTCTCGCAACGTGTATTTCCTCGCATAAGCCTTCTTGCAAACGCTACATTCATACTTTCGCTCCCCCCCGTGTTTCACCATGTGATCCTTCAACTCAGACTTAGAATAAAATTTCCATTCGCAAACATCACAGGAAAATCTCTTCATTTTCAAATGCACAGTTCTCACGTGAACCCCAAGTTTACCACTGATAGTGAAAACTTTAGGACACATCGTGCATTTGAATTCTTTTAACTTCAAACCGTGGACGGCAGAAATGTGCTTATTTCTTTGAAAGTAGTTTCTAAATACTTCGGGACAGTGTGGGCATCTGTGGCGTTTCACTTTCATGTGTACTGTAGCATAGTGTTCGTTTTTAGCGTTAGTCGACCGGAATACTTTTTCACAGCTGTCGCAAGGAAAGGACCCTGTTTCGTGCGAAAACGCGTGAGTCCTCAAACGTTCTGGAGTTATAAATCCCGTACCACATTGTTCGCATATAAAATTCTGGAAATGTACGTTCATATGCTGGTTTAGAGCCTTAAATTCCGTGTATTTTTCCATACAGAGAGCGCAAGGGAAATCGTTCAGCGTAACTTTGAACGGAAGGACCCCATCCCCGAATTTCGGATCTAAATTTTTCTTATGCTTTTCTATCAGATGCCATTTTAGTGTCGGGAAATCTGGGATCAGATCATCGCAGTGCTTGCAGCCTACATCAGTTATATCTACTTTGACTAGTTCGTACTTCTTTAGCTTTGACAAAGCGTATTTGATTTGCGAAGCTGTCAAAAATCCGTGTTCTGCGTTATGTTGCCTCAACGATGCAGGGTCAGAAAATTGCTGATGACAATAGAAGCATATGTAAAGATTTTTCATCCATTTGAAGGGGCATATATTCGTTGATTCCAGCAGTATAATTGCGTGTCTTGTCCTAGCTTTAATGTCGTCTGTAAAGGTTTTCTTTCGTTCTGCAATGGCGATCTGCGCCTTGAATTCTGCTTTATTTTCTACAAGGCAATCTTCGTCAGACAGTTCTTCACCTAAAAATGAGAAATGGTCTTGTTATCTTCTTTGTAATGTTTTTCATGCTGTTTACTTCCAATATTGCTTCACGTATAAGTTATGCCCAGAACATGCTCTAATATTAACATTTTCTGTGAATTAGGTATGTTATATTTTTAATAAGCAGATAATAAAAGAGATGTCTACATCTCTTTTATTCGACTCTCCTTCCGCAGGTATGCTGGAAGAGATTTCTTTAGAAATAAGCATCACCTTTGTACCTATTTTTCTGTTCCCTCCTTCTTATTTATTTGTTAAATGTGTGTACATAAGCTGTTAAATAAATAAAAAATAAATAAATAATGTCTTCACGCAATGCTTGCCAGAGTTTGGACGGTATCGCCGAGGCCAGCCCAGAAATCGGTGGTGGGATGACCTGGTCGCGGAATACGACGACTGGTTCGAGGTGGCGCAAAAGAGTCTAGACAGATATGGGGAGGCCCTTGCCCCACAGTGAGTCAATCCAACAAGTAGGTATCTAAATAAGTAATTAGTAGATACCATTCGTAAACGCAACCCGTTGTTACACCGAGGTGCCAAGCTTAATGCGATATCACGTGAGCTGTACCTATATTATTAAAGAAAAAGGTTTAAGGCAGAAAATGAGACGCAAGATGAAAAAATACCACCACAAATACAATAAATAATTTATTAATTCTAAAACACGTCTTTCAAATGAGCAGGATGGTGCACTCTCATATGTTGTTTCAAACTACAGTTCTGAATGAAGGACTGCCCGCAAACTGGGCATATAAACCTCCTATCATTGTTGTGTATCCGCATATGCTCCCTTAAAGTCTTTAACCTAGCGTAAGCTTTCTTGCAAACATCACACTGATAGATCCTCTCCCCACCATGCTTGATAGAATGCTCCTGCAACTCGTAGTTTGTAAAAAACTTCATTCCGCATATCGAACACACGTGATTTCGTTCCTGCAAATGTTGGAATCGAATATGAGAAGTCCTACGGCTGCACAAGTCAAAAACTCTTGGACATGATGGACAAGGGAAGACCGCAGTCTTCTCCCCGTGTATTGTATTTAAATGTTTTAGTCTATGCTTGTATGAGGCGAATTTCTCATCGCATATAGGACACTTATATCTTTTGTTTGACCTGTGGATTTTCGCGTTGTGTGCGTATAAGGACGCGTAAGATGGAAAGGTTTCTGTGCAGCGTTTGCAAGGGAAGTCTCCTCTTTCGTGAGTTCTCGCGTGATTTACCATTCGTTGAGAAGTCGCAAATCTCTTTCCACAAGTTTCGCAAATAAAATGCTCGTAGTGGTCGTTCATGTGTTTGTGCAAGCTGAGAAACATTTCGTATGTTTTCCCACAGATTTGACAGCTGTGTTCCTCTTTGCTGAGTTTGTATGGAAGCACACTGTCCCCGTAAGTGCAGTCTATAATCTTGCCATGTTCTACAGTTAAATGGATTTTTAGTTCAGCATAATCGCCGATTTCCGTGCCGCACATTTTGCAAATCGTTGTGGCAAAATCCATTTTTAGAGGTTCGTATTTTCTAGGTTTTAGTAACTGTTTTACTTCGGAGTGATGAAGTTGGTTGTGTTCTCTCAACTTCTCTGGTTCTAGGAAAGTGTTTTTACAGAAGAAACATAGGTATGTTCCTTTTCTATACTTGAAAGGGTACGCGGTGCACGATTCCATGATGATGGCTATATTATTTCTGAAGATAGCCCGTCTTTGGTAGCCCTCTCGTGCGGTAGAGATCATTGAGGCCCTGTTATTTTCACAATCGGATTCCACTTCCTGCTTTATGACTGTTTCTTCAGTTTTTCTTCCTAAAAATAGAAAAATTCCGATATAGGCTCTTGATGTTCATTCCATTTTGTTATCCTTTACATATTTTGAACTACGGCTACTTAGGAATGTTTTGTTATTGTGATGACATTCTTATACGATTTTTTATCAATAATACCGGTTATTATGTTGAGCATGCAGCTTCTTACTTAATACATTTATTAAATTGGAAATATCAGTCCTATGGTGTTATATGATGTCAAACCTTAAAAGTCCACCTACACGGCATTACGTTTAGAATACTTCAATAAAAGCAAATCATCTACCTAGCCTTTTCCCAACTATATTGGGGTCGGCTTCCAGTCAAACCAGATTCAGCTGAATACCAGTATTTTACGTGGAGCGGCTGCCTACCAGACCTCCACAACCCTGGGTAACACGGTACTCCTTGGCAAGACTGGTGTCAGATTATCTGGCTTCTGACTATCCGTAACGACTGCTTCAATAAAAGCGAATACCATTCAAATAATATATCTTTATTCAATATTTTACAATAGTTCTCTCCGACATGAATCGTACATAATTATATTACAATACTGTTGAAGAAATATAAACAAAATATGTAAAACGAGAGGTGTACTAAATAACATTGGACTTACAAATAAAAACAAAAACACCGGCGTCAATTCTGATAGTATACCCGTGAACAGTGAAATCGTATAATTGTCAAGTGCTAATACACATTAGATAGTTTAATCTTCCTAAGAGGCTCTGCATTAGGATGATGCGTCCTCATATGACTCTGCAAACTACATTTCTGAACATACGCAGTGTTACAGTACTCACAAACAAATCTCTTATCATTATTGTGTATCCTCATGTGCTCCCTCAAAGTTTTACTCCTGGCATACGCTTTCTTGCACACCTGACATTGATATTTCCTTTCTCCCCCATGCTTGATCATGTGATTCCTCAACTGAGCAGCTGTCACAAATTTGTACGGGCAAAAAGTGCAGGAGAATGTCTTAATTCTCATATGAACTTGTTTAATATGTTTCGTCCTTTGATTACACATGGCGAAAACTGATGGACATAAATGGCAAGGATACTCGATCTTTTTGTCATGCGCCGATTTCAAATGCCTCCCCCTGTCGGCGTAGTTTTTGAAGGATTCTTTGCAGTAAGGACACTTATATCTAAATTCCGGGCCGTGTTTTTGGGTGATGTGATTATTTTTTAAGACACGTGTAGGGAAAACTAGATCGCATCTAGTGCATTTGTGCTGAGACGTAGTCGCAGCATCGTGGGTAAGCAAATGAGATTTTAACCTATGTATCGACGAGAACGCCTTCCCGCATTGAAAGCAGATACTATTAGGGTAGTGCAAGTTCAAATGCGTGTTCAAATTAGTGAAAGTAACGAAAGTTTCATCGCAATGAGTGCACTTGTATTCTTCTTTGTCTTCTGTTAGATAGAAAGGCGTGACTCCTAAACCGAGCTTCGTGACTATTGGTTTATTATGATTTTTCATTAAATGTTCGGAAAGAGCATCTAAGTCCGTCATACGCGTGAGACATATTTCGCATCGTAACTCAGTGACTTCCATTTTGACGTTTGCAAAAGGTCGGGCTTTGCGGAGAGCTTCGATCCGATTGGGGTGGTTTATGGTATGCTGCTTGACACCGCTGAAGTCTCCGAAAGAGAGCGGGCAGTACGCACACGCGAAGGACCCTCGCCGCCACCTAAACGGGCAAGCGTTGGAACTTTCGAGAATGATACCGGCATTATCTCTGTGATCGTTATACTTGCGTGTCGGTCTCCATTTTACTGTGAGTTCGACGAGCCCTAAAAACAAAAAGAAAAATCACTTTGAAGCGCAGTATTGTCACATTGGAAATTGTTGTCTGAGAAGTTTATTCTAAGAAGTATATGAAAAAAAGTGGGGTAGCCGGATATCGAAAGAAAGGTGGCACTTACAAATAGATCTAGGTAGATATTAACAACTTTAAAGACTTTTTAGATTTACCATGAATTCCATTTAACTACAACGGTGATAGATTCACGCTAAACACGTTTGAACTCACGAATCATAATTTTGTGGATAAGTTTTCAGCGATCTAAAAGTCCCAGGTTATAAAAAAAATAATGTGTGTTTTGTGTTTGTGTAATCAAACACTGAGATTTTCACTATCTTAAGTTTATTATGTTACGCAGTCCATTTAGCTAATAATACAAAAAAAAAAGTCTCTTAAATAAAACTAATTTAAAATAGGAATGTCTAGAAATCACTGGTTGTCTATGTCACCTATGCTAAAATGGGCCTAGCAGGCGTCATCATTTTTTTAAAATTATATTCTTAGTTTGGTAAGTATATTTCGCAAAATTTGATGCGTGTCTTTTAAATCTCTGCTAAATAAATGCACTTCCTTTCTTCTTATAAATTTTTTGCCCGCTCTTGAGACTAAGCTATTTTTCACTTTCTGGCCCATGGGCCTTATGTAAGTGCCTCCGTCTTAAACGGTAATGAGTAAAGTGTTCATCACAGATCGGACATCTATATCTGTCTTTTCTACCGTGAGCTATAGCCAAATGTCTGTTCTTAGCTGCACGATTAGGAAAAACAGAGTCGCATTTTGAACATTTGAATTGTCCAAATTGGTGAGTGACTACGTGGCTTCGAAGTTTGTTGCGTCCCGAAAATCCTTTGCCACAAGAAGGGCAGATATGGCTTTGGTAATGTTCATTCATGTGCGTAAATAAAGTCCTTAAACCTTCGAATAGTAAACTACAGTGAACGCATCTGTATTCTTTGGCAGATAAGACGAAAGGAATAACACCATCCGAAAACTCAGGGTTAAAAATCTGTAAATGCTTCTCCGCCAAATGTGTCTTTAATTTGTCTATATTATGTGTATTCTCGCCACATAAACTGCAGGCCAGATCTGTGATATCGATTCGAAGAGGAAACGAGTTTCTCACAGCGGGATACTCAAATAAATCAAGCTTTTCATGAATAACCGAATGAATTCGGATTTCTGAGACGTTTAAACATAGTTTTGGGCAGTAAGCGCACATGAATTTGCCTCTATGCAATCTGAATACCACTGCATTCGAACATTTTATTATAATAGCTGCATTTGCGGCGTCCTCTTTTATTCGGCGTTTTCTCTTCCAAGAATTTTTTGTGGTATTTTCTGCTGCCATATCTTTTTCTTCTATCGTCCCTAAAAATAGAAATACACGTTTGTAATCTCCACAAATCAGTCGTATTTCATTCTATGTGTTCTTAGATGTCGCATCAATTTCGACTTGCTAACAAATATCGAAGGGCAGTTCGGGCAGAAGTGTCGTTTTTCTACATTGGCGTGGGTAACGCGAATGTGACCTGCTCTCTTGGAGCTCGTTTCAAATGTTTTGTCGCAAGCATTACAGTAGTATTCTTTTCTCTGTTGAGCGTGTGTTTCTACTAAATGTTTCGCTCTCGCGTGGTAGGTTGTAAAGACTTCAGGGCATCTTGGGCAAGCGTAGCGAACGCCTTTTCTGTGAATTCTCATGATATGGCACATTCGAGACGCTCGCGTTTCCAAAACCTCACCACATTCCCCACAAGGGAAGCTTCCCTTTTCATGCGACTGCACGTGTTTCCTAAATCTCGATTTAGAAGAAAAAGCTTTCCCGCAAGAATCACAAATGTAATTTTGAAAATGAGTATTCATATGTTCGTTCATTTTAGCGAAAGTCAGAAACTGGGCAAAGCACAGCTGGCAAGTGAAGACTTCTTCATCTAACTTGAATGGTAGGACTCCATCACTGTATTCTACGTTCAAAGTCTTTCCGTGTATGAGAAGATGGTCTTTCAAAGCATCAATGCTGTTTAAAATCCTGCTACACAACCTACAACTAAGCTCAGCTACATCTACTTTGACCATATTGTTTTCTTTTAACTTCGAGAAGATTCTGTCTGTGGGTAAATCATTTAGATGGTTAGCTTTGATATGTAAACGGAGTAGTGGTGCATCGGCGAACTTAGCATCGCAGTATGAGCAGTAGAAAGCGCAATGGAACCATCGGAAGGCCCAGGCTGTAGAGCATTCTAGCAGAATCATAGCGTTTCGACGCATCATGGTTTTGGATATTCTTTTCTCCGATTCTTCGGGGAGCTGGTTGTTGGCGCGTCGTCGCCTGCGCATCTGTCGATCGCTAACGTTTTCCTTTAACTTCCTAATGCGTCTAAGGCCTAGATTCACCTCCGCTTCGGTAGCGGAACCTAAAAGCAAGAAACACTACGTTATTTTGTTAATTGTCGTAAGAACCAGCCCCCCGGAACATGCATTTAGTGCTACGATACAAATTTATACTCGTTAGAATATTTCAAGTTCCTTTGTAAACTGCAAATGTACTACTTTTTGGTCCGCACTTGTAATAGTTGTTAAGTCCTGTTATCCTGTATTTGTTCGATACCTAGGTCAGGCAACATAATTATTAGATTTTCAAGTGTTTTTGACTTCAGAAGCGCTTCATTCAGAGTGAAAGATAAACTATTTGGTAGTTCAATTTCAAAAGTTTATTCAAAAAAATAATACTGAAAATATTAACGTAAGTACAATTAATATATTTAATACTAAATCTTAATTTCAGTAGGAACTAAATCAGTCAAATCATGGGGCATTGAAGGCAGCCTTTGCATTCTCTGCTTAAACATTGGCCCCCGCCATTTGCCATTTACATCTTGGTGAGTTTTCAGATGTGTCGTCAGCGCTCTGTTTCTTGGGAAAGACTTCCCACACACAGAGCAATGGAAGTTCTTTTCCCCTGTATGACGAACCATGTGTCTTTTCAACTCATAGTTGGTTCTAAACTGCCATTCGCAGTAGCTGCAACCGTAGCTAAGTTGCGGAGGAAAATGGACAGTTCTAACATGAATGGCCCGTTTTCCGCTGGTTTTAAAAGACATGTTACAATGGGAACAGCTGTAGGACACTTCGCGTTCGCTGTGGGCATTTTTCATATGATCAATCCTTTCGTAATAGTTGTCGAATCTGATGTTGCAATGCGGACATTCATATCTTGGTGCTTTAGGATGGACGGAAGCTTTATGCGAGTCCCTTGCTGCTCTCATAATAAATATTCTACCACATTTATTGCAAGGAAATGACCCGGACACATGGACCTCTAAGTGTTTCCTCAGTCTAGGTGCAGTCATAAAGCCCTTGCCACAAGTCGCGCATATGTAATGCTGGTAGTGAATGTTCATATGCTCGTAAAGTTTCAAAAAGTTGTTGAATTTTTCCGGGCATAAGACACATCGCCAAGACTGCTTGTCTAAAGAGAATGGTAATACACCATCAGGGTGGTACGGGTTGAAAGCTAACCCGTGATGAATGACATGTTCTCTCATTTGCGTCGCATTTGTAAGTGGGAGTGAGCAAAGGGTGCAAACGGCGTCAGTAATATCAACGTTTATGAGAGGCATCTCTTTAAATTTGCTGTAGATATCTTTGATGCTGTGACCTGTTGAGCAAACTCTAACATGGTCTCTTAGTTCTTGACATTCAGTAAAGTTATCCTCGCAGTAGGCACATTTGAATCTATTTTTCTTCCATCTAAAAGGGAGGAGCGACCAACACTCAAGGATAGCTGAGGCATTACTCTTGGTGATAATCCTTGCTTCGGCTCTAGCGCTTCGGGTATATTTCGGCTTGGGTATCTTTTCTAATTCATATTCTCCTTCGTTTTGTTCGCTCGTTTGACAGCGTTGTCCTAAAAATAGAAAACTTTCGTCAGATTTCTTCGTGGAATTTCTGTGCCCACTTTTCTCTGTTTATCTTGGCTTAGAATTGGGTTTTCCAATTTTATTTTATTGTGAAGTCTTTGCACTTTTAAAGGACATAAGGCGTTAAAGATATTATTAAAGGGATTAAAGCGCCTCTTTGGGTATAGATCTTTTAGTTTTTCAACACAGCTTTTTAGGTTTATCGTTTTTCACAGCTATCTTTATGTAAGTTTCGCTCTGAAGTAGGCTACAAATGACTACGCAGTAGTAAATGTTATTACAGAATGACATCGCCATGTGATGCGCATCGGATAGAGTTGTTTCAGAGCGATGACATGTAATATACAGATACGTCATGCACCAACATCACATCTTTGAAAAACAGCGCACGCAAGCACTATCGGTACTAATCGGCAACAAGATAGCTAAATAAATACGTACCACGTTTTTAGAATGGGCCAGTAAGAAAAGTAACCGATGAAAAATTGATTTAAATTTCGAATAAGGAACTCTTTGGATAACCAAAGAGTTCCTTATTCGATATTTAAATCAATTGTTTTGATGTGTAATGAATTCATATGTCATTTGTTTTTTCAGATTATCGGCAATTTTAAAAGTGACTGTCGTGCGTCGAAATGAATTTGACTGGAGAAAATTTTCGCTCAATGATTTATTACGACTTTCGTTGTATTAAATCGTAACAACAATGTTACGATAGACTTCAATTAGCATTTCATGACGAAGCCCCATCCCGTGCCACTGTTTACAACTGGTTTAATGAGTTAAAACGTGTTCGAAGCAAACTCACTGATGATTTGCGAGAAGGACCTTTTACGGTGACTACTGAAGATAACGTGAGTGCTGTGCCGCTAATGATAAAAGCTGATTGAAGGGTGACATATCAACAGACTCGAGCAGTTTTAAGCATTGGTATGAGTCAAGTACAAAAAGTCTTACATGAAAATTTAGGCGTCAGAAAGCTTTGTATTACATGGATACCTCATAATTTAACGGAAATTAAATAATACGCCATCGTTTGGATTGATGCCGCTCAATGTTTGAAAAGTATGATGGATGTGACTCGAATGCTGCATATGACATCGTCACAGGTCATGAAAGCTGGATATATTGTTACGAAACCGAAACCAAAAGACAATCTCCGCAATTGATGTTTTGCATTCGAAGATTTGCCTACAAAAGTAAAGAAGGGCAAAAGTCAAGAGAAAAACGTGTGCGTCTCGGGATGCCCGACAGAAGTGATAACTTAAACTAATCTATGTTGAACTATTTAATATGGGAAGCGTCTGTCCGAAATACGACTAGCGCTGTGGGTTAGAGTGAGAGAGGAAGAGCCTGCCTACCGCTGCCGTATGCGTGAGAGAAAGGGAAGCCAGACTGGCGCCGTAACGCGTTACGTTACGAAGCGGTTTACCCTCCCGTACGAAGTTATCACTTCAAAAAGAAGTCTCATTCGTCCGATGGCGGACGGGTCATTTCGCAACAATAGGGTATTTTACTGATACTGTATGTTTGTGTCTATGCTGAATAAATGTTTACTTTTTATATTCTGGTGATGATAAAATTTTAACCAGCTTTTTGGAAATCTGTCTGACGGACTAATTAGATTTTTTTAGTAAAATACCCTACTGTCCTATGGCCAGTCTCAATTACGTATCTACCTTTAACCAACGGTCAAATTAGCTACCAACAGCAGCTGAAACGTCATATTTGTCTTTCAAAACAGTCTGTTGGTTAAAGGGAGATACGTTATTGAAACCGGCCTTTCCAAGATAAAAAGACTGTTACTCCTAATGATTGGTATGTCAGTCATTGTTTACCAGTTGTCTTGGAAAATGTTAGACAGCAGCGCCCAAGAAGCAGGATCTTCCTCCACCACGACAACGCTGCAGCTCACTCTGCCAGACTGACGATCGAGTATTTGTCTATCGAAGGTGTGGAGTTAGTGAGTCATCCTCCTTACAGTGCCGACCTGTCACCTTGTGACTTTATTTATTTCCAAAATTAAAAATAAACTTAGAGGAATTCCTATTATGAATCCTGAAGATGCCGTGGCTGCGTTTGAAAAAGTCGTGGATCGAAGATTGTGGAGATCCCGAAAGAAGAGTGCACCCACAGCTTCAGTCAAAGCTTCCATCGCATGCGACGGTGCTTAGAAAGGAACGGAGACTACTTCGAAAACCAATAAAAATAAAACATCTACTGAAAGTTTTTAGAAAATAAAAAACGGAATGATCCGTTTTTTATTTTCTAAAAACTTTCAGTGTGACCCACGTATGCGCGCGCGGCGTATAGAGTCTCGGTATTACCTTCTCTTTATGTTGCCATTTCAGAGTACCTTAGTTTATTATAATCATCAAATTCTTTTACGCTAATGGTATTTTAGCAAGCCCGCATTGTGCACGTGCTTTCACGGCGAAAATAGGTTATATTAGTCATATTAGAGTACATGCTCACAACACTGCCACAGCCCACGGAAATCAGTCAACAACCGAAATCGGCGTGAAACTAATATTAGTTTATATTTAAATGTTTCAGAGCTAGGGTGCCTTTAAATCCATGGTCCGGAGCGAGGAGGCTTGGGAAGCGGTCACCTCCTTCAGCGAAGCAGTAATGTTAGCGAAGAAGGAGGCGGGCCGCGCGAGGGAAAGGCAAGGCTTTCGCCCCAACCGCCGCTTCAGGAGAAGACGCCCCGGGCGTCGGGAGTCGCAGGGCGATCCCCGGCCACCGTAGGCGCGGGCCTGCGGACGGCGAGCGTTGGGTGGCTCGCTGTCCGATCTCCACCAGGCCCGGGTAAATAGCACGTTGTGTTTCACGCGCGCCTCAAAGAGATGTCTGCATAGAAGACGGGGCCCGCTAGGGCTAGAGCCTGCCAGGGTTGCGGAATTTGTTCGAAAGAGTCACCGCGGCCCCGAAACGCAAAGTGCTTTAGAAGGAACACGGATGGGTTTTAGTCAGTAAGAGTCTGACACGCCCTTCCGCTCCACCCAGAGCGGAAGAAGTCATTTGATGATTGCCCATACTTAAAAAAAAAGGGTGCCTTTACACCAGAGATGTCCTATGAAGCTATACTGCGAGAATGTAAAAGCTAAGCTACGAAGCTATGTGACAGTTTCCACTGATGCTTTAAGCTACGTAGCGGAGCGAGTAAGATGTGCTATGAAAATGCGCCGCCGCAAGGTAGCTGTGCGAGGAAGATGCGCAGCTCGAGCACACTGCTACACTGCACATAGTTACACCACTCGCGACCATTCATAGCACGCATCCATAGCACGCATCCACAGCATGCATCCACAGCACGCATCCACAGCACGCATCCTTCGTAATAAAAACGTATCTTAGTTGAATCAGTTTCCACCAGTGCTATGCTATGTGTACCAATGTATGTATATGATTGGTGGATATCAAACGCATCCATAGCAACATAGCATAGCACTTCTCTGGTGGAAAAGGAGCCTGATTCTTTTGTGACGCATGATTATAATAATAATAATATCTTGGGACAACTCACACGCGGTCATCCGATCCCAAACTAGGCAGAGCCTGTGCTATGGCAACCAGACAACTGATAAACATATAAAAATAATATGTATGTATTTAGAAATAAATAATTTCTAAATAGGTACATACATATTATAGACAAATTACACCCAAACACAGAACAAATGATCATGCTCATCACACAAAGATTGGTCCTGGGTGGGAATCGAACCCACGACCTCCGGTTTAGCAGTCAGGGTCACTAACCACTCGACCAACAGGCCAGTCTAAATTAAAATGATACTGGAATAAAAAAACTAAATAAACTATAATCTCTTTATTGGACTTATTGCTTACGTCTTATACTTCATAATTCTATATTTAAAGTAAATAATAAATTACATACGTACTCACTACGTAAAATCTAAAAAATCTTTTGAGAATTGCGCTTAAAATGGAAAATTTTATTTTTGAAACTGCAATTTGCGGAACTACCCTCAGTATTGAGTAAAACAATTGATATTCTGGTCTTTAGTTAATAAATTATTATCTTATTGGAAGGCATTTCTTAAAGAGTATGGTAAAACTGTCATTATGGAATTAAAACACCTAGATATGGATATATAATCTGGTTTCAGGAATACTCTAGTAGGTATTTATGCTTGCGCAATTTTAGTCACTTTCAAAATGCTAATAATATGGTGGCAAGTTTTTATAACTTACAGTTTTATCAATAAAATCAGCCATTTCCAGCGTATTTCTGAGCTATTAAAACATTATTGCATTTTAGAGAGCATCTTTTGCGTATCATTTTCGTTGCGTTGTTTTTACTTCACTCATTTGAATACAACCCTTTTTATGAGATCCTTAAGTTTACTTACATCAACGACAGATGGCGTGGTTTGCTATTTGAAGTACCCTCAAAATGACCACCATAATTTTATACTAACGCCATCTATCGAAATATTAAATGCAACACGTATAGAGCATTTTACAACGTAATAATTAATTTTCGAGTTTTTTTCAAATTTACTCTTTTTTTATCGGTACACTTCTAGGATTAGTTTCGTTAAAGCCTGATCTAATCTCTGTTTGCTGATTGAAACAACAGCTAATCAAAACATTGGACATAGAATTAGACAGCCAGACACCTGAGTACGAGTATTTAAACGTACTCGAGAGAGTTAACGTTCACTTATATAATAATAATAATACGTTTATTTTCACCACAATAAGTACAACAATGAAAATATTGTGGGGACTGGTGCCTAGCTAGGCCAATGGCCTGTGTTTCAGGTTACCAGGTCTCCACTCCGTAATACTATGTCAGAATTGCTAACGTACTAGTGACAAGAGAGAATAGGAAAACTACTAATAAGGAACTAATAGGGAACTTATGTTAAATTTTATAGAAAATAAGTGATTTTTCGTCATCTTCACTAGAAGACGCTTATCTAGTTCCAATATAGGTAAATTGACGTTCACGTTAACGCGATCGAGTACGTATAAAACTTGCACTACAGTCCAGTCCAGTTTTGAAATATAAATTGATCTAGCTAGCCATTTGCCTATGTTTCTAAACATTAAATGTAATCTTTCTGATAAAAAAAAAAAAAAATATTGCAAATACAACCGTTGCGAGACAAAAAAAATCTCTGTATATTAATCAGTCAAAAAAACTATTCGAGTATAAGTTGAAACAGAGTATTACTGGAAGAATTTAGTAGCAGAAATATCATACATGAAAATGCTTTTTCGCGATATGCTTATCCAAAGACAATTTAGACGCGAAAGCTCTAGAACAACTTCCACAAGGATAGCTATACTCCGTTTCTTTCTTCGTCCGATGAGCTTTCACGTTATGGTGATACTTCTGCGACCGAGTCTTGAACGTCATATGGCAAGTCGTACACTCATACATTTCCGCCCCCGGTTTGTAGTTATGAAACTCCATGAGGTGTCGCTTCCTGAGTTCCCAGGTCGCAAATCTAGGCTTCTCTTTGCAGTAAACGCACATATAAGGAAGCGTTGTATGCTGGGTTTTAATATGTATGTTGCGTTCTTCCAGAGTTGTAAAAGTGGCGACGCAACGACTGCACGTGTATTTGTTGTCGTGGGGTATTTTCGTGTGGGCTTTCAACGCAGATTCTGTTATGAAACCCTCACCGCAGGTGTCGCAGACGTAATTTTGATAGTGTTCCGATGTATGTTTCTTTAACGATATGAAGTCTGAAAACTGTATCTTGCATATAGCACATTTCCAGTTAGAGCCATCGTTTAATTTGAACGGAAGGACCCCTGGTTGAACATCAGCGTTCAAAGGCTGTTTGTGATCGTTTTTCAAATGTGTCATCAACTCGTCTAAAGTATCGATGGGTATGAAACAAAGTTTGCATTGCAGATCTGTAATGTCAACCTTAAGAAATTCTTTCCTTATTTTCCTACTGAAGACTAGCTGTATATCGAAATTAGCATGTCGAGATGCCATATGCGCTCTTAAACCAATCGGATCGTTAGACTGGACCCGACAGAAAACGCAGTTGAAATTCTGTCCCCAAGTCCTAAAAGGACAGGCAGTAGAACATTCTAGAATAATCTCGGTATTGCTTTTATATTTCAAGGCTTTCCCGAAACGAGGATTATAGGAAGACTTGTAGCATTTAAAGTTACGTTCGTGTTGTCTCAAACCGTGATCTGACAAAAATGTGGCTCCACACTTTTCGCAGGTAAAAATCTTCATGTGCGTTCTTAAATGTACGTTGATTTGAGAGAATTTTAGGAAGGTTTTATCGCATTCGAGGCACGTCCATCTCCCTGATGGTCCTTGTCTATAAGGTAGTACTCCAAAAGGAACATCAAAGTTAACTTTAATTTTGTGATCCCGAGAAATATGAGTCATGAAGCTGTCTATGTTCGGAAGTTCTTGGGAACACATGGTGCACTTTAAATCAGTAATTTCAACTTTAAGGGCATCGTAGACTTTATAGAAAGCGCTGTTGTAGTCAGCAGCGGAATGATCGGCTTTCATATGATCCCTCAACGCCGCCATTGGCTCAAACTCGTCATGGCAGTAGGAACAGACGATTCTATTAAACCGCGTCTTAAAAGGGAACGCTGTCGAGTGCTTTAGGACTAGTACAGCGTTCTGCCTTTGCGGGTTCTGTCCAACGGACCTTTCAAACAATCTTTGTTTTGGTTTACTTTCGGTCTGATTAAGTCCGTCAATATCCTTTGTGGACCCTAAAAAAGAAAAGAATTTTCATCATTATTATATTCTATTACAGCTTCTTTTCTTCGGAGATAGAAAGACATCCGCTTATTGGTCACTTGTAGACTTCTAGAGATCTTTACGTGGAAATATATCTAAATAATGTCATAAACTCATAAATACTTGGTAATGAAAATGTTCGGTAATTTATTAAGAGAACTACCTTAGAAACTTCAAACATCGAAGTGCTTTTTTGCAACATGTTTGTCCAAGAACAGTTTTGTCGTAAACGCCTTCGGGCAACTTGGACAGGGGTATCCCAGTTCCGTGTCTTTTTTTATTCGATGTACTCTCGCCATATGGTTGTACTTCCCTGATCTCGTCTTGAAAGACTTTTGGCAAGTCGTGCAGTCGTATTTATCAGCTCCTGTTTTATAATTATGTACTGCCATTAAATGTTTTTTGCGAACCTCCCAGTTTGCGAAGCGTGGCTTATCTTTGCAGTAGACACAAACGTATGGCAGAGATGTATGCTGTGTTTTCACGTGAATATTCCTTTCGTCTAGAGACGAAAACGTGGCTATACATCGACTGCAGTTATATTTATTTTCGTGAGGTATTTTAGTATGAGCTATCATAGCTGATTCTGTTATAAATCCTTCGCCACATGTATCACAAACGTAGTTCTGGAAGTGTTCGGAGGTATGTTTCTTTAGTGAGACGAAATCTTTGAACTCGTTTGGACAAATCGTGCATTTCCATATTGAGCCATCGTTTAATCTAAACGGTAGGACGCCTATCTGTGCGTCAGAATTGATCGGTTGCTGGTGGTCGTTTTTAAGATGGTAAATTAAACTGTCGAAAGAGTCTATGGGCATGAAGCATAGTTTACACTGAAGATCTGTTATATCAACGTTAAGGAAATCTTTTCCTAATTTCTTATAGAAAGCAGCTTTAACGTCGTAATTAGCGTGAATAGTCACAACATGCATACGAAGCCCGCTCGGATCATTACTCTGAACTCTACAAAACACACAATTGAAGTTACTTTTCCATGTCCTGAAAGGGCTAGCTGTAGAACATTGTAGAATAATTTCGGCATTGGATCTAGGTTTTAGGACTCTCCCATTTCTAGCTTTATATGCCGTTCGGAAGCACTTGACTTGCCGATGGTGGTCTTTCAAAGCGTAATCCGAGACGAAGGTAGTACCGCACTTGTCACAGCTATAGTTCATAAAATGAGTGACTATGTGGCGATTGAAGGCTATGAAAGAAATGAAGACTTTGTTACAGTACACACAAGTCCAATGGCTATCTGAGTTCTGCTTATAAGGTAGGACCCCATATCGGGCATTGAATTTCACAGGCTTATTATGTTCCCTATACAGATGACTCATAAGACCGTCCACATCTTGTATTTCTTCAGCGCATATTTTACATTTTAGATTAGTGATATCGATTTTGATTAAATTGTCCCTTGCCCTGTAGAAAACGTTTTTGAAACCAGAGTTCAAATGTTCCGTTTTCATGTGATATCTGAGGTCTGTTAGGGTGTTAAATTCTTCGTGGCAGTACGAGCAAAGTATTTGACTAAAACGTGTTTTGAAAGGATAAGCGGTAGAATAAGTTAGGATAATTTCAGCGTTTCGCCTTTGCGGCGTCTGGTAAACAAGAACTATTTTCTTTTTTGTTTCATTCTCAGTCTCATTACGGCCGTGAATTTCCAATGTGGTCCCTAAAAACAAAAAAGAAAATGGTCAGTGTCATACCGTTAGCGATAAACTTTAATAATTTAAAAACAACGAACTAACATGACCAAAAACAGAGACTAATTTATAAGTACCTTTATTGGCTTTATTATTCTGCAATTTCGACGGTAGTCAGGATTTTATGTGAAAAAAATCGAACACATGAGCGAGCGTACAAAATTTTAATAGTAAATGACATACATAAAGGACATTTAAAAATCAATGGTAACTTCCGGATGGTTGGTCTTCATATGAGCTTTTAAGCTAACTTTTTGCGCGAACCCCTTATCGCAGAGAAGACAGACAAATCTTTTAGTTTCGCTGTGGGTCCACATATGCTGCGTCAGACTCTTTTGTCTAACAAAACTCTTCGAGCAAATGTTACACATGAATTGTTTCTCTCCTGTATGTCCGAGAGAGTGGTCGTCTAACCGTTTTTGGGTGTTGAACTTGAGTCCGCAGCAAGCGCATTGGAATCCTTCATCAGTATGAGCCAGTTTATAATGCGTATAGAAATATTTCCTAGTCGAGAATGAACTATCACACTCAGGACAGTTATAGACAACCTTTTCGTAATCATGTTCTGCTTGTAAATGTTTCTGCTTATGCTCCCAAGACTGGAATCTTTCTCCGCAGACTATACAGCAGAAAGTCCAGCATGGCTTCGATTCTCTTATATGAGCCTTCTTTTTCTCCAGTGTGGGGAATTCTTTCCAACACTTCCTACACACATGCTTTGTCACTGAATGGATGCATTTAATATGATATTTTAAAGCCTCATGTGAGAGGTAGTTGCGTCCACATGTATCGCACGTGAATCTTTGGTAATGCACGATCGTGTGTCGACACAACTTTATAAGAGTAGGCATTTTCTTCCCGCAGTGGAAACAGCAATAGTTATTATTCACTAATTTGTAAGGTTGTAAGCCAACATCAAATTCGAGATTTAATTTCTTTGCTACATCTGCGTGTGATTCCTTCAAGTGCTCGGCCACATCATTGATTTTTTCAAAAGGTTGGAGACACAGTCGGCATTTGAGGTCATAGACATCAACTTTGAGGTATTCTTTCAGGCTGCTCATGTGGTGGAAGGCTGTAGCGATGGTGAACTGCTGGTGGTGGACATCGAAGTGCCTGCGGAAATGCGTGGGGTCCTCGTAACCCTCGCAGCAGTAGACGCAAGTGATGGCTTTCCCCCGCAATCTGAATGGGTACAGGGTGGAATATTTCAACACAATCTCCGCGTTCTCTTTCGCCCATAAATGTGGTTCTAGAAACAAAAAGAAAATATCGCAGTGACTGGTCGGCTCACTTCTTTTCTTTTACGAAAACTTAGGGATCATGGTGTTCTGTCAAAATTATGTGGTTTAGTGATTATATATTGTTTGTTGCATTCAAATCCATTTAAAGCACAAATAACTACTACACCCGTATCTGTTTACTTAATGTCATAATACGTAGAAGTTTTGTAAAACATGAGAGATTTTTGAAATCACAAAAACAACAAATTGGATGGTCAAGTTTTATATTTCAAACAAAACAGTTTTCATAATAATAATATACAATATAGCTTAAACAATCTCTCTAGCCTTAACAACAATCAAATAAAAATACTATAAATTAACCTTTTGAACGACAGAGAATAAACGCATCGGCGTGTTCCCGACACCAAGCCAGAAATTCGCCGTACTTTTTGTCAAATATTAGTGACGTTTGGCATACAGGGCACGCGCTTGCTTGTCATGTATAAGTGACAATGACGTTCAAAAGGTTTAATATAATTGCAAATTGAATATTTTAAAATACTACTTATCAATATACCATTTTTCTGCCAGAATTTGTTTAAGTACCTATAACCAGTTGCTACAAGATCTTGAACAAAACGAATATTATGAATTATAAAATATGTTGTTGATAAACTATGATTTCATAGTAAAACCAGCCGAATTATTTACCGACGTTACTTTAGGACCACAATAATATTTTAGGGTTAAAAGCAATATTTACATCTAGGTCGTTTTTAAGAGATTTCTCTAAACAATAGATTTTGAAAGCCGGTACGTTTTTTTTTTCAACTATAAATGACTGCAAGCGTGAAAAAAGAAAGAGTGGACCTATGTTTGCGCACACACTTCGTTGAGATTGGTAGGCATGGCCGAAACTGTGTGGACTAATTTATTTTAATTTTATTAGAATGATGAGTGAGCGCATAATAGTCACAAGCTGTACCTTTCTCTTCATCGTGTCACTGGCAAATGATAATTTAGTCCCAAAAATTCGCCACTGCATCGTCGGTAGCAGCGCAGTCACTTTGGCTGTATGTTTTGGTGCATAGAGGGCAGGGTGGCAGTTTAAGAAAAGTCGGCAACTCGGCACCATATCCACACCCTGCTGCCATGCCTTCAAGGTACAGACCCTGTGGTTCAAATTTCTACAGTGATGACTTAATATTTTTCTTCAGGCACCTCAGGATGATGTCCCTTCATATGCGTCTTATAACTATGCTTTTGATTAAACGTCTTTTTACAAATCTTGCATACAAACCGCTTATTTTCACTATGAATCCACATGTGCTGAACAAGATTCTTCTTTCTAGGAAAAGATTTAGAGCACACATTGCAATGAAACGTTTTTAAGCCTGTGTGTACAAGCATGTGCTGTTCTAAATATCTTTTTGAAGCGCATTTTCGTCCACAGTGCGTGCAAGGGAAGTTAACTTTAGCGTGTGTCGTATTAAAGTGTCTTCTATAAGCATTTCTTGTTGTATAGGAAAGACTGCATTCAGAACAGTCATATGACTTTCTGGATTGCCCGTGAACGTTTACTAAATGTTCTTCTTTAGCTGACCATGTCATGAACCGCTGCAGGCAAGTTAAACACTGGTATATCCAACAGCTGGGAGTCTTGGCCGTATGCTCCCTCTTAGCTTCTAAAGAGCTGAAAGTCTGCTTGCATTTCCTGCAGATTCTTTCGTCCGCTATGTGTGAGAACTGAATGTGATGCTTTAAAGAGCTGTTCGTCGTATAAGACTTGCCACATGTGTCACAAGTAAAGTTCAGGAAGTGGGAAGACATGTGCCGACTCAGCTGTCTTAAGCAGGGGAAGTTAAGGTCACAAATACCGCACATGATTGCGTCTTGCGAAAATTTGTAAGGATGCAATCCTAATTGGAAGTCAAAGTTAATTTTTTCGTCGTGTTTCTCGTTTAAATGTCGTGCAATATCGTCAATTTTGGCGAACGTTGTCGAGCATCTTCGGCAGGCCATTTCTGTGGTATCGATTTTGAGGTAGTGTTCGTACGAACAGTGATAGAAAGCCATTCGGATCGTGAAGGAGGCGTGTTCTTCTTTCGCATGTTTTCTGAATAGGGTGGGATCGGTATAAGACTCGCCACAATATACGCACATGAGGGATGTTTCGGGCAGGCGGAAGGGGTAAACGGTTGCGTTGAGGACGATAGTCTCGGCATTACGTCGCGCCATGGACAACGGACGCATCTCTTCTAGAACAGACAAACGCCTTTGGTCATATTTTTGACAGGCTCCTTGTGAATGGTTTTGATGCGTGATAAATACTTAACTAAGATGAGTACCATGTTATTGTTTTGTTTGCATACAACGCAAAGTTTAGTGCCTCAGCTTGGCTCGTCAATTTATACTTCAGTAGTTTCGTATTTATTTAATCGTAATCCCGGACAGGTTTTATCACGTTTTTCTCGTCCTTGAAATTGATTGTTATTGTTGGATGAAAGATTAAGTTTGATTTAGAAATTTAGAGTCGTTCTGTCTTTGTGTCATTAACGTCGCAGAAGCTACATCCCACGGGACAAGGGTCATACATACAATAAAAAAAAACACCCGAAGACAACCCATTGTTTTATAGTATAGGTTTAAGAGTTGTTAAGATCTGTAATGGTGTACAATAAAGAAAATTCTGTCAAAAAAAAAAAAACTTGTTTATATTACATTTTTCGTGCTTATTATGTCTCATCTAGGGTTTTTTTTAATATTACTTAGGGTTTTACGCGCCAGAATCCATGCCGGGTAGGTACATAACGATATTAGTCACTACTAGTGCCATTTAGTATCAAGTAGCAGAACTAGTAGAGTCAAGATCCTTCTAGACTTTTCCATGATAGAACATTCTAGGGTTCTCGACATCTGGTCAGTCAGGACCAGTATTTACACGAACTTTCTAGATGTTTCCACAGAAGGTTCTGGAATTAACTGACCTATATAAGGACAGCATAGCCCGCGTCTGGGTCAGTATTGGATTTGCGATACTAGCGAATAATTCGAAAGCAATCTTCAACTGCGGTTAAAGTGATCAGTAGTGCAATTGTGTTTTAAAATCAGTGAGTTTAAAGTTGTAATTAGTTTTGTTAAATTGTGTCATTTTTGGTTATTTAACCGGCTATTTTTATTGTCACGAACCCTGAGCTCGTAACAATATTTCAAAGTTATTCTAAGGTATTACAGATAGGGAAAATAAGAATCAAACACAAACATCAAATAGTAATCAATTTATTAAATACTATGCACCTAACTACAAAATATTATAAAACAAGTAACGAATTATACCAACGTATTTACTTCTATAAACTATGCGAACATTTAACAGATATTTTGGATACTATCGCTTATTTAGAGCGTTTAGATGAATGGGCTTATATGGGCAATTGTTCCACCACTGGCGATAAGCGAGTAGAGCAACGTAACTAATAGGGTATTTTAATGGAAAAATCTAAATAGTCCTTCAGATAGTTTTCCAAAAAAATTGGACATGTATTTTTTTTTCACGTAATCAAATAATGAAGACGAAACAGTGTGTTAAAACACGCGTGACAGCACTATAATGGTACAATTTTTACCAGCGAAGACGTCAGGCATGTTTTCAACGCACTGCATAGTCTTCTTACGTGAAATTAGGAAAAATACGTGCCCAATATTTTTTGGAAATCTATCTGACGGACTAATTAGATTTTTTCAGTAAAGTACCCTACTATTGATAAGACTCGAGATTGACTACACGATTATCTGATGGTAAGCGATGGTGTGGTCGACGATAGAGCACGCTTACCTAGAAGTGACCTATTCACTCTAGACCCAGGTAGCTACAGCTACATGTATTGTAGTTTTCTTAAGCAGCAAATAGTCTATAGCTATGATGCTTCCTCATTGGCGGTAGCACGGGTGCCTTAGAATAGTTTATCTTAAAGAAAAACAAGCTTTCAGCTATTCTGTAGAGAAACAACTTTAACTACTACCTACTATAATTATAATTTTCAGCTGAATTCTGAATTGCCTACAGAATACCAGGAAGCATACCCAAAATCTAAACGCCCTCTAAATAAGGACCAGTTACAAATTATATTAGAAACTTGCTAAATATTTTACATAAAATTAATTTATCCTTCAACAGTGCAACATTTAAGAAATAATAGCTGTCTACTGTTAACAGTAGATTGTTTGATATTGAACAAGAATTAACAAAGAACACCATTGATGAACGGGAATAAAGAAACATTTTTAAATATATATTTTCGTAAACCCTTTTTCCTAACCCAGTTGCAAAAAGTACTGACCTGTATTTGCAAAATCAAAAACCAAACTACCCTATTTTTAGTAGTACCTATATTGAAACTTGGAAAACAAAGAAACAATATTTATGCCACTCAGATAAGACTTCGTATTGCACTAACTATTATCAGATAAGTCCTACCGGTCCACATACAGCGCCTGTAAATATCTCGCGGTGAGATATTTACATGGGTGAAATGAGCTGTCAGACACCACTAACGAAGCATGATGCCCAGATTGACAGCTCACTTACTCTATGCTCACCTCACTAAGTTTTCAATGTGAGATATTTACAGAATAGCACAGAATTGCATGTGAACCATATCACACGTATAAGTACCCACAAGCAACAATTCAAATCTTTCGCATAACACATGTATGTTCTTAACCTTTTGAACGCCATAGTACATAGGCTTAGCGTCAGGAGCACGCCGATGCGTTTATGCTCTGGCATTGAAAAGGTTAATAATTTCAGTGATCGCGACCTGCGTTACCCCGGAAGAAGTGTGTTGTATTTTAATGCCGTTTCTAGATGGATAAACATAAAACCATCATATGAAAGAAAAGCGCGATTAGAGCGATTGAAAAGCTACTTTAGATATACTCCTTGACTATAAATAAACGTATATAGAACAGAAAAGATTCCTAAACTAATCTATTTGGTCAGATAACCAAACAAGATTGGACACATTATTTTCATTGTCATGGACACAAAACATAAAGACGATACATATCAAGCGTCGAAATTTTGCGTGGCGTCACATCTACGAGTACGTATCAAGCCCCCGCTAGAAGTGACGTAACAAGCTTTCACTCCTGAACATTGATGCGTTTTATCTTTGTCAATTTTTTTATTGATTTTATAAAGCAAATAATGCGAGTCCAGTATTTTTTGATAATTTAACTAGTGGACAACATTGATTTTTTCAAAATCCCTATTGAGTCATCGAATGTTCTCGAGTTTTATAATATTAAAAATGGTAAAAATCAACTCTTCTAACTAAAGTCTCCTAAATCCGGATGATACGACTTCATATGCGTCCTCCAACTGACTTTCTGATTAAACTGCTTATCACAGATCTTACATTCGAACCTCTTAACCTCACTATGAATCCACATGTGCTGCCTTAACGTAGACTTTCTCGGAAATGATTTAGAACATATATCGCAAGAGAACATCCTCTCATTGGAATGGACGACCATATGCCTGTCTAAAACATACTTAGTGTCAAATTTCCGATCGCAACTCGGACAGTTAAAATGTTCATCCGTATGCACTATTTTAAAATGAGCTCTAAACTTGTTTGGTTTTTTGAAAACGAGACCGCATTCAGGACAGGGGTAGACCTTTTTAGGTATAGCATGCTCTTGCTCCATATGACTTCTCTTAATCTTCCAAGTGCTAAATCTGTCGCCGCAAACCGGGCATAAATGCTGTCGACATTGTTTAGACACCTCAAAGTGTTTCTTCTGATCTTCTGTTGAGAACAAAACTGTTTTGCACTTCCTACATCTACGCTGTTTCGGCACAAAGGGACAGGAGAACTCTAGATGCTTCTGCAAAGAGGTAGAAGACGCGAAAGACTTGCCGCAAAGTTCACAGGTACACTGAAAGAAGTGTTTTTGAATATGACGGCTCAAACTTCGAATGTTGGACGATTTGTCGTGACAAACTGCGCAGGATAGCTTGTCAGTTTGTATATTAAAAGGCTGTAGACCTATATCGTGATTCAAGTCTATATTTTGTTTATGGACTATGTTTAAATGGACGGCTGCCTCTTCGATTTTGTTGAATGTTTCAAGGCATATTCTGCAGCGTAAGTCAGTACAGTCGGCCTTAATGTACCCTTCGTGGAGGTGCGAGAATGCTACCCTGACGTTGACCACCCCGTGGTCATCATCCATATGCTTCCTGAAGCGAGGAGGGTCCTCAAAACTCTCGCAGCAGTAAACGCATACGATAGAACTCTCCGGGAGTCTAAACGGATAAGCTGTGGTATATTGTATAACAGTCTGGGCGTTCCTTTTAGCGATGTGCATCGGATTTATTTCTAGAACAAAAGAGACATTGGTCACTTTTTTGTTTGTTAGTGCTACTTACACTAATATACAGTCCCATTTATTGTACTTTATTTCGCTAAACTTTACTATTATGACAATTGCATTAATGAAGGAAAGGCAACTTAAGAAATTTTAAGAACGATAGAGACCTCAAGGGTCTAAAGTAAAACAAATTCTACGACTGTTATAAAAGGTAAAAATCAATAAATCTGCGTTTCGGTCGGCTACCAGTCTAACCGGATGCAGCAGAACACTAGTATTTTACATGAAGCGACTGTCTATCTGATCCCACGACCAGTTACTGGGTAACATGATACCCCTTGGTTAGACTGGTTATTAGACTTTTGTGTTTCTGAGTACCCGTAACGACTGTCAAAGATCTAAAAAGAACAACTGAGACCAAGGGCCTGACGTGCCTTCCAATGCACAAACGTGGTTTTATCTATATTTTATAACTCTACATCAGGGTTGTTGCGAATATCAGCATCAGCAGCTTTGTTTTTTATATCAGCATCAGCAACAATCTATGCTGATTTTTAATGCTGACATTCAAGTCGTGACGTAATAGTTGAAGGCGGGATTTTGTGGATTTTTAACCAATCATAGATATACAAAAAAAAGCTATCACTTGTTACCTCAGCTGTTTTTAGGTCAACATAAATTTGTTGGACGCTAGTGATCTGTGCGACGTGTGTAGTTTAATAATAACAAATGAGTAATAAACCATATTCAAATTCTTAATGCTTCCTCTATTGAAAAGTGAATTATAGAAATATTTTACGTTGATCAACAAGGATACCGGACAGTGTATTTGAAAAATCCCATTTACTAACAATTTTATAGTAAGATATGTTTTATTTAAGTAATTTATTAATATCAGCAATAAAAAGCATTCGCTGATATTGGTCAGAAAAAATCCTGCATAGGCAACAACCCTGCTCTAGACTAAAAAAAAAGTTTTATGAAATACCCTCTAAAGGACACGCATTTCAGGGTGTCTAGCCTTCATATGAGTCCTCCAACTGACTCGCTGGTTAAACGTCTTATCACAAATCTTACACTCGTGTTTCTTCACTTCACTATGTATCCACATATGCTGGCCTAAAGTGGACTTCCTCGGAAAAGCTTTAGAACAAACTTGACAGATAAAATTCCTCTCCCCTGTATGAATTACGATGTGCTTTTTCAAATTCCTGTCAGTATCGAACCTTCTCGCACAATAAGAGCATTCGACATAATCACTTGTATGGGTAGTTTTAAAATGTAACCGCAAACTATCGCGTTTTCTAAACATTATGTGACACTCTGGACAGTTATAAGTCTTCTGTGGCACGTTATGCATATCCTTCAGATGATTCTGCTTTATATTCCAAGTCATAAATCGATCTCCGCATATGTTACATACATGCTGGCGACATCGTACCGATTTTTCCAAATGGTTCATTCTTTCAGATTTCGACGTGAATACTATTCGACATTTTCTGCATCTATTTTTGATGCTCTTATCGGATTCTGTTCCACAGTTGTATCTGAGGTGGCAGTGTAAAGAGGTTAGAGATGCGTAAGATTTCCCGCAAGCATCACAGGTGTATTGTACAAAGTGACTATGCGTGTGTTTGCTCAAAAGAGCCAACGTCGAAAATTTCTCTGTACAAATCGCGCAAGAATATTTATCCTTGAAAATTTTAAACGGATGCATTCCTAGGTCATGTGTTGGGTTTAAAGCTTTATTGTGTTTTTTTATTAGATGATCTGCGGCTTGTTCTAAATTAGACAAAGTTTCGAAGCAGGTTCTGCATTTCAGGTCTGTACAGTCGACTTTAACGGCTGCTTCCGCCACGTGGACGAAAGCCATCTGTACTTTGAAGTCCTGATGTTCTAAATGCATGTGTTCCCTAAACTTCGCGGGGTCTGGGAAGGTATCGCAGCAATACACGCAAACCATGGAAGACTCTGGCAGCTTGAAGGGGTAAGCTGTTGTATACTCTATGATCAATTTGGCGTTCTGTCGCGCGATGAGCATCGGATTTAGTTCTAGAACAAAAAAGAAACGTCCCATCACTTATCCTGTGTATGTTCTTTAGTTCTTTACGGTGCTAAGCTAACACTTGGACTCCACAATGGTAACTACTAGTGATTACATAAATTAAAAGATTTTTACTGGAGACGGCCAAAGATAGGTCCCATCTAGGCATTTTTGAAAATTATGTCGAAGAACATATATGTGGCAAATTAGCCCACTTTCTCAGAAAGATTGAACAAGATACTCACACAACCGACGCTATTTTAAGAATGACAGCCGCTTTAACTTATCCTCAACCTGCCCTACATTTTACATCAAGAACCAGTTACAATCCAAATTGTACTTATAGAAACAAAAAGTATATTGTACCCTAAATTACCTCACGCGAAGTAGTAATAATAAAGAGAAGTAACACCGTAAATAATTGCATTGAAATAATTATAAACTACGAAATAAACACGCTTATAATAAATCGAAAAACAAGACTGGCCGTACATTTCAACGACTAGTTACCAAAACTACCCTCATTTTTACACTAAAACTGTTTTACATAAATATAATACTTTCAACAGTTATTCGGTCAAAACAGAAAACATTAATTTAATATTATCATTTTTTCCTTCAAAATCCTCTAACTCAGGATGGTACGATTTCATATGTGTCTTCCAACTAACTTTCTGATTGAACTTCTTATTGCATAACTTGCATTCAAATCGTTTATGTTCCATATGTATCCACATGTGCTGTATCAAATTCTTCTTTCTAGGAAACGATTTGGAGCATACAGTACAAGGAAAGAGTTTTTCCATCGTATGAGAGACCCTGTGTTCTTCTAAATTCTTTTTGGTAACGAATTTCATGCCACAGCACGAGCAAACATAGTTATCATCCGTGTGAGTTAGCCTGAAATGCGTTCTATACTTCTTTCGTTCTTGAAAGATCTGTCCGCATTCTGGACACACGTGAACCTTCTTTTCAACTCCGTGGCACTCTGTTAAATGAAGTTGTTTGGCGTGCCATGACATGAATCTCTCTCCGCAGACGCAGCATAAATGTGACCAACATTTTTGGGACTCCTGCAAATGTTTCCGCCTCTCTTCGATAGAAGAAAAAGTCCGTTTACATTTGCGGCATATCTTTTCGGTGCCGATGTGCGAGAATCTTATGTGACTGCGCAATGCTGTGTTGGTTGCGTACGATTTTCCGCAAGCTTCACAGGTGTATCTCCAGAAATGGCTCTGCGTGTGTCTGCTTAACTGCCGCAAGCATACAGCTTTATATGGACATATCGCGCAGAACAGCTTATTATTCTCTAACTTGAATGGTTGAAGCCCTAACGCGACGGTTAAGTCAAGGGGCTTCTTATGTTCGGAGTACAAATGATCTGCTATCTGGTCCAAATTCTGGTAGTGTTTAAAACAGAGTCTACAATTGATATTAGTGCAGTCAACTTTGATGTACCCTTCGGAACAATGGACAAAGGCCATTTTGGGGTTAAAAGTTTCATGTTCTTCGTTCATATGGGTTCTGAACACATCGGCATCCGGATAGGTTTCGCAACAGTACACACAAACCATATTGTCTTCTGGCAGCTTGAAGGGGTAAACGGTGGAATATTTCACAATAATCTCGGCGTTCCGTTTCGAGATGAAATTGGGGTCATTTTGCTTCTCTAGAACAAAAAGAAATGCCCAGTCATTCAACTGCTCTTCTGTTCTGTCTTTGGTGTTGATGTTTCTGATAAGAATATGAAACTGACTTAATTTTATGGTTAGATAAGGTTTTATGTTATTTTCCGAGAGTAAAGTAGAGACAAATAAAAAAAATGAGTACAACAGACCTATTTATATTTTGCTTCCAATATATGAAAGACAAGAAATTTTGGTAAAAATAGTGTTTACTTTTCGAGATTGTACGAATCGTTTAGTTAGACACTGCATGTATGTGAAAAAGTAGAGAAAAAAATATAGTGATTAAGTTTGATATTTAAATATACCTACACCAAACTACCTACCTACATATCTGATCAAATATGAGAGATTACGGCTTAGTTTTTTGGGACACATTAAATATATACCCTGAAAGGGCCTGAGCACCGCTAAAAAATTTAGTATTTTTCAATTTTAATAAACCTTTATATAAATAAACCGTCAATTTTAATAAACCTGTATAAATAAAAAAACATCAGGAGCGAGAGAATTATCAAACCATCTTACGAACTTTTTACGCAATGGTTGCCTTAAACAAAATAGTCTAAAAAAAAGATATTACTAGTTAACTTTGGATGGCCTTATCCATAGGGCATAATAGCTACAGTTCAAAAATCCACCAAATCCGGATGGTAAGACCTCATATGAGTCTTCCAGCTAACTCGCTGATTAAACTGCCTGTTACACAAATCACAATGAAATCTTTTATGCTCGCTGTGAATCCACATGTGTTGAGTCAAATTCTTCTTCCTAAGAAACGATTTGTTGCACGAAGTACAATGAAAGAGCTTCTCCCTCGTATGCAGAAGTTTATGAGCTTCCAAACGGCTTTTGGCAGCGAATTTCATTCCACAGAATTGGCAGACGAAGTTGTCATCGGTATGTGTTACCATATAATGTGTCCTGTAGAGTCTAGAATCTGTGAAGGATTCTTGACATTCAGGGCAAGTGTAGAGCTTATTCGTGTCAACGTTGTGGGTTTCCGCTAAGTGTTGGACTCGAAGCTTTTTGGTGACGAACCTGTGGCCGCAAAGGTTACAACAGTAAGGCCAGCATCGTTTGCTTGCTAACACATGAGCGCGCCGCTCTTCAAGGTTAGGAAAGGACTTCTTGCACTTAGTACAAATCTTTTCTTCGGTATGGCTGAAGAGAATATGCTTCTTTAGATTGTCGCGACTGATATAAGACTTGCCACATGTTTCGCATGTGTACTTATGATAGTGAACGCTGTTATGTCGAGATAAGCATCTAAGTGATGGAAATTTCTGGAAGCAGGTGGCGCAAACCCATCTTTCGGGGCCTAATTTGAAAGTCTGTAATCCGACCTCTGCGTTTAGGTTTAAATGCTTGTCGTGTTCTAAGACGAGGTGTTCGGCTATGGCACCTAGAGATTCGAATTTCTTTGCGCAGAGCTTGCATCCTAGGTCTGTACAGTCGACCTTTAGGCATTCCTCTGTGCCCATGGTGTGCGCGAACGCATGTTTGACGTTTGGCTGGTAGTGGTCGGTTCTCATGTGTTGTCTATACGCCTCCGGTTCTGGAAAGCCATCGCCGCAGTAAACGCACACCATATCGTTTCCGGGAATCTTGAATGGATAAGCCGTAGTGTACCTCAAAATGAGTTTAGCGTTTTGTCTCGCTTCGAACAACGAGTCGAACACTAGAACAAAAAGAAATGGTCCTTTGTCATATTTATTGTGGGAGAAGACGCGCTTTGCTGCGTTTAAGTGATGCTGTTCTAAGTAATGGTTTCGCCAAGTATCAACTTATAGTAGTTTATAGATCCAATTCGAGCTTTAATTCACCGTTGATGACTTCTAAATATATTCCATGACACGGAGCTCTTAGTTCAAAAACCGTGTAGGAAAGTGAATTTTAACTGTGTAACTATATGAGTGTCTAACAAATCGGTAAGTAGACTTATTTAGGAAGGTAGGATAAGAAAGAAAGCGATGCCTGCATCAGGCGACCGCGACACAGTTCCGAAATTCATCGGCTTCGTACTTTTTAGTTTTTTGATTCTCTTATCCTTGGTTTGTACGACTTATATTGGTGGTTGTCGCCTACTCATCATCTGCCTAGCCTTTTCCCAATTATATTGGGGTTGGCTTCCAGCAAAACCGGATTCAGCTGAATACCAGTATTTTACGTGGAGCGGCTGCCTACCAGACCTCCACAACCCATTAACTGGGTAACAAGGTGGGTTGTCGCCTACTATTGAGTAATTAATTCAAATTAGGCTGAGGGCAGCCCTGAACTACAAGCAGTAAATGGTTTGAACAGTAAGCCTGTGGGCACAAAACGATTGGCGAGGAGCGTTGGCCAAGGGGCGATGGAGACAGAACCGAAACTCTTCCATCACCACCTTTCCTTACCGCTCTTTTTTAGGTACCCGGACGCTAACATGCAGTTTCAGTTGAGTTGACAGCAGTCTACAAAAGATCTCAGCATAAGGACATTTTATTTCTTGACGTGACAACGTCTAATAAATCGATGAACGCCGGCTGCACGCACGAAAAAGGTTGACTCATTGTAACGTTACGATCATTTCATCAATGTTTTGTTATGACGTTGTCACGTTTAAACTATCGTCCGTAAACCGACTATACAGACAACCAATTTTTGTATGCTTTATACCTACCAAATAAAGTGTTTATTTCTTTCTTTCTTTCTAACAACTCGAAAGGCGAAAATAATACAGAAAAACGTTAATCATACTTAGTTTATTGTGATATTTCATAAATTATACACACAAATTCTATAATTCAAGTGTTTTAAATATCTTAAAATTATTAGCTACCTTCATTCTACGAAATTTTTACATCGGACTTGCGAATTGACAGAAACATTTTCTTTTTGAACGCCATTGTCACATATTGGTGACCAACGAAAGCTTACCCTGGACGCCAAACGTCACAAATGTGACAAAAAATACGACGAATTTGTGGCTTGGCGTCGGAGGCATGCCGATGCGTTTATGCTCTAGCGTTCAAAAAGTTTAAATAGTTTATCGGTTTTGTGTATGTTCGATCCAGCACGTCCCCAGCTGTCCTCCCCCCAGGGGGTGCCCGCGTGTAGTATTTTATGTTTAAGTTTATTTTAAGTCTTGCCTGGACGCTTTAATTTCTATTAAAGCCGCCACAGACAAGTTTGGTTAAGCAGACGTAGCCTGCGAGAGGCCACTCATACAAAAACTCCAATAGTCTTCGCGAGTTGCCTAGCGGATATCAGTACAGCCAGTTCCAAATATTTTAGAACATCCGCTTCACATCGCCAGGTGACTCGCTTAGCTGTATTCGCTAAGCAAGCCACCTGTGCGTTTTCGGCGTGGCTTTTTAGAGATACGAGGAACAGGGTATAAAGTTCCTAATGCTCCATCGAAAAGGAAGGATCCTCCAACCGAGACGGGTGTAATATTTGGTGAGCTACTGTCCAACGGCTGTTACCAGGTTCTTTATATTTTAATTGAGCGGATAACTGAGAAGCAATATCCGTATTCGCAATTTAGAAAAGTTTTGAGTATCGCCTAGATGATATTGAGATGTATTTTTTAAATTTCCTAACACGATTCCTTCCAATATCACGATCTAGGATACTTCAATTTAGTTCGTAATACGATAACGTAGATGGCGCCACAACTGTAATGCAATGTAACGTCAGACACATACAATAAATGAAGATTTAAATCCAGGTTTTTACAATAAATTCGCTTCAGTCGCTCAAACATTATGCTTCGCAATATGCCGCTTTAAACGGTAAACCGACAAGAATTTCAAGCCGCAATGCTTGCAGACAGCACAGTCTTCGGAATGATGAAGTTTGAAGTGGTCGTAATACGCATTTTCAGTCGTAAACTCTATATTGCAGTCCACACAACGATAAGTCCGTTTTGACTGACCATGAGCAACCTCCATATGCTTTTTTCTAGTCTTATAATCGAGGAAGCGCTCCTGGCATTTTGGACAGCAGTAAGGCATGCAGGACTTCTGCGTTCGTCTATGCTTTTCTTTTGCTTCCATTGTAGGGAAGACTTTCTTGCATCTTTTGCATGATACTTCGTAAATCTGGTGTTTGGATCTCACGTGTCGGAGCAAGCCTGTGGTGGCCACATAGCTACTGCCACAGACATGGCAAACGTAGCTTAGAAAATGTGTGATCGTATGTCTGTTCAAGTGAAAGAGCGAAGGGAAGTTTTTCTCGCAAACCGCACAATTATAAACGTCTTTCTGGAGTAAATAAGGCATTACGCCGTATTTTCCTTGCGGATCAATTTTTCTGTCGTGTTCAGATTCTAGGTGTGCCAAAACCGTTTCCAAGTTCGGGAAGCCGGCGTTGCAGAGTCGACACCGTAAGTTTGTAAGGTCTGCTTTGATAAATTCTGTTTTAGGCAGGTGATGGAACGCAACCTTGATGCTAAAATAGTCATGTTCTCCGTCCATGTGTCTCCGGAACTCGTCAGGGTCTTCGTACAACTCTTGACAGTAGACGCAGAGTATCGACTTATCATTCACTCTGAAGGGGTAAGCAGTTGTGCTACTTATAATAGTCTCGGCGTTTGAGCGCGTCGCGTCATAGCTTTCCGCTAAAAAAGAAAAAGGTTCTTTGTAGACCATAGACCATAGTTGTATATTTCTTCTATCTTCTAAAGGGTAATCTTGAGGCTGTGAGTTAAGTCTTCTAGGAGACGATAATAGAAAAGAATGTTTTAGACTCTTGTAGTATTCTTGAAAAACTTGTAGATTTTAAAGATGCAGCATAATGACAACTGAAGCGAAATATTTTCAAATATTTAGTGTATCAAATTGATGGTATCATATCATATAAACACATAAACAAGTCAGTTTACCGTTGCAAGCCTATGTCATTGTCGAATACGCTTTTCCTAACTTTGTAAAACCAATAGGTACCCTACACATTCATACGTCAAATATTGATTAAGTGTAGGAGGTAGATATTGTTCATAAATTACGTCACACGAATTTTATGTGTTTAAGACCTCCCCGTCCTTGTCACAGCTGATCACATTTGTGGGACTCCCTAGTGTGACGTGACATAATTTGTAAACAGCACTTCTGACATTATTTTATGCCAGATTTATTTATTTTTTAATAAAATCAAAATCAAATCAAATATTAAAAAATCACAAAGCAAAAAACTGAAACTTTATGATAATACAGATAGGACTGAAAATATTTTTAAGTTTTTCGATAATAGTTGAAATTACGTTTTTAAATCCTCATTTATATATTTATTTTGAAATGTGACGTCACGAAATTTAGAACCCCTCTCACCCCTTGTCACACAATTTCACACTTCGTCGGCCCCCGTGTGACTTTATTTATGGATGGCCCCTTATGTGAATTGAGTTATTTTATTGTGTTTGACTTATTATAATGTAATTGAATTAAGTAAATGAAATTGTTATTAAATATTGTGTATGTAATGTGACTGTGTGAATGTATTATTTCTATTATGAGCAGTGATCGGATAATCGGGCGCTAATATAAACTTCACTTATATTTCAACGAAAGTATAATACGGACATGCTTTTCAAAATCCCGGATCCCGGAATCATTCGAAATTCCTGAGATTGCTAAAAATACAAAATATAGTCAGAACTCGTTGTGAACTATTTTTATAGGTATTTCATTTGTTTTGAATAAAATAAAGATACTAAATCAAAAGAACCACTGCTATAATTTCATTAAGTATAGTTGTTTTTACAAAATTGTTCAATCCCGGGAACCCGGCATTACTTATTTATTCAGAAAGGTATGTCCATATTATTCTTTCACGGGAAGAAGTTTAGGTATGTAAGCGCCCGATTATCCGATCACTGATTATGAGTCAGTGATATTTGAATTAAAATGTTTTTTTTTTATTATTTATTTATTTATAGCAAAGTTCATGGGCCCATCATCATTTGCCATATCTAATTCGAGGTCGGCTACCAGTCGAATCGGATGCAGCTAAATACCAATATTTTAAATGGAGCGACTTCCTATGAGCAGCCCGACTAAGACGTGCTAATGCCATCCAATTCCGATGATGTAAACGGGATAGTGCTATTCGCTATGTATAGGTCCGTCTCTCTTAGAGCGGAATCATGATCGTTTTAAGACTTCATAGTACGGCCCCTGACCTCCACAACCCAGTTACTGTGTAACAAAGTCAAAGTCAACGCCTTTATTTCAATTAGGCCATTAAACGGCACTTTTGAACGTCACGTAACACGATACTCCTTGGACAGATTATCTTATTCAAATGCCCCTTGTGCCCACAAAACCATTAATATTTTAAACTGTTGTGATATGTAGTTAAGGCACTGGTCTCACCGCCGACGATCATTGAGCACCGAGTGTAAAGTTTGGCTAGTTTTAGCGCTCGGCTTTAAGCGAGTGCTTTAGTCTAACAGACTATTACTCGCACCACTCGCTCCGGCGTGCGGCGCACTATAGGTAGAAATCTCGCTCGTCGTGAGTTCTGACGTCTGACCGCCACGCGAGCATCGCTGAGCGAGTATTATCTTTGATAGCTCTTGTCGCTGTGACAAAATAGTGGTAAGAGAGTTCTCGCCGGCAGTGTGAACAGCCAGCTATCGACTATAAAATTATGTGTATCTTTTACTCACACGGGATCTATATCTTTTGTCCGTATCCTCAGCGAGAAAATAGTCGATAGCTAATCGCTTCCTCGTCGGCGGCGGCGGTCGGACAAGTGCCTTAATAATGAGATAAAAGCAAGGTTTTTCAACATTATAAAGTTCTTAAGTAAAAGATTAGTTATAGAAATAGAAGTCGGAAATTCCGACATAATAATTTATTTTATGATTAGGAATAAATCCCATGAAGATTATTTCACATAGTAATTTAATTATAGTTCACGATAAGAAGGGGTTTAATAAAACTGATAAATCTATGTGCAATGAGCTGTCAAAAAACAATAGTTATTTTAATTGTAAAAAAGTATTTCAAAAATAATATTTCAAAATAACTATTGTTTTTTGAGTTGTTTAAGCATTGAAAATTGCGTGGATGAATTTAAGGGTCTAAACAGTATTCCATATTACTTTTCAAATATTAGTTATATGGAATATGACTCAAAAACCTTTTTATTGTACTTATTATTCTTCCAAACAATTTCAAATGCTTTTAGACAGAAATGTGTCTACATATGGATATGTCTCAAGTGTTTCTTAAATCCATTAAAATATATATTAAAATAAAAAAATATTTCAGAGCTTATTTTCATTTAAATTTTTACAACGAAGCATGAATGTTGAAATCAAACAAAAAAACAAATGTTGACAGACGATTTTTATTTTTGGAAATTTTTCTTTTTATTAAAAATAATAAGTTTTATAAATATTAGAAAATATCAGTTATTTCAACGTTCATAAAAAGGCACATACAAAGAACTTACCTGCAAACACGAAGTGGAGGGTAGATCAAACACTATTAAACAAACTGGGATTCGAACCCAAGTATGTATGGAAAAATTCTTCAAACTCGTTGCGTTGCACGTTGTCATATTTCGAAGACATTTTTATAGCTGTCTGGTTTAAAGATAAGTATTTGTTTTTCATTGAGGCTAGACAATATTCAGGGTTGTATGAATGAGACAGCAATTCGAATACGAAGGGTACTGTACTATAAACCGAAAAAATAACGTTTCTTGTAAAGGCGCTTTCATTTTTAGATTTGTACTTATACCGGCAATAGAATAGAAATATACACTCAGAAAATTTCAACGTTTTACCTATTAAATTATATGAGATACATTCCTACATGTCATGACAGACCGACGGACGGCGGACAAAAGAAGCTTGAATACCTTTACCTAGAGCCTACAAAAGTAAATTAAAATACTCTATGGCTTTGTATAATCTATTCCATTTATAAAATTGAAACAAAACCGGGTTCTGTACAAATTAATCAATTAGGACTGTTATTTCACTATAAATATTGGTAATCTTCATCAATACCTTTTCTTGTACCTAAATGCTGAAAGGAAGAACACAGCAAAAGATACACAAAATACAATCAACTACAATAAATATTCAGCAGCTCTGTTTACATTCGTTTTACAAAATCGGATGACAGTTCAACCAATATGGCGTCTTGTAAGTAGTTCAAGAGTTGGATAATAGATGGCGCTGTTACCAAGCAGTGTCAACTTTAAACGACCAATGAGAAACCTGGTACAACAGTGAAACCGCAAAAAAAAAAATAGACTGCACATAACTCAAAATGTACTGAACAGCTGACATTTTTTTGCTATTTTACAGGTTGGTTCCATTGCAAAACTTGTTCATAATGATGAGTATTATGACCCCTTTTCAGGTATTGAGTTCATTCTGTTACATGTTGCATTGGTCATGGACATGTTTACCGAACCATGATACTATAGATCTGTCTATTTACAAGTCACAAATCTATAAAAGCAGGTTATGACGGACATGGCCCTGAGGCGGGCCTAAAGAGGGGGAATTGGTTCTTTGTAAATTAATGTTACAAGTTTTATCCATTTTAGTTAATCATTCATCCTTTTCTTTGTAAAACGAACTCTTTTGGGAGACATATCCATATGTTGTCTTAAAACTAAACATGCATTATGATAGGTGGCATTTTATGTTTATTTACAAGTTATGTACTGGATTTTGTTTAACTATTTGTTTTATTAATTTTTTATTAATTTATTAATAATATGTATATCCATACTATTATTATAAATGCGAAAGTGTGTCTGTGTGTATGTCTGTTACCTCTTCAAACCGCTAAACCGATTTAAATGAAATTTGGTATACAGATAGTTTGAGTCCCGGGAAAGGACATAGGATAGGTTTTGATCCCGGGATTATGTTCCCTTGGGATCATTTTTGAGATTTACGCGGGCGGCAGCTAGTTTACTACAATGTTTACCTATAGCGAACCATCTAGTGTTCCATTATCGAAACTTCAATATAGGAAACGTGCACGGCGTTGAATATGCCATCTAATGTTCGATTATTCAAAACTTTAAAAGAATACTTGACTTTGACGCTTCTGTGCTGCAATCTATAATTCCAGCACGCTCCGTTTAGGGGAGTGTGCACGATGTAGACAGTGCCATCTAGCGTGGCAATTCTGAAGCTTATAAGTAAAATATACTTGACAATAACACTTCTGTACTGGTTGGAATGATGGCCGCCAGGAAGTGCGGAAACCATACCCTAATAGATAGATAGACACTTCTGTACTGCCACCTGTTCCTGCAAATTCCCTATATTTGCAAGTCTTTTTTTTTTAGTATAACTAATTTTCATAGTGTTTCTTTGTGTTTTGTGTTATTAAACCAGTACATAACCTGTCAATTGAAAGGCAGTCGAGCAGAGTTGCGGAAGATAAATGTATTAGCAGAACAAATGTCTTTTTTTTTCTTCAATCTATCTTGTCATAAATAGCCTTCCACTCTTCCCAGAATGATGACACTATTGATGAATAAACCATACTTCCATACTAATATTACAAATAACAAAAATAACTCTGTATGTATGTCTTTGTTACTTCTTCATGTCTTAACGGCTGGACCGATTTGTGTGAAACTTGGCACACAAGTCGACCGTGTCCTGGCGATTTTTTCTCGCTGACAGCAGATAGAATTTAGATAAAAAATACTAGATAGAATCAACCATCAGACTGAGATAACAAAAGAGCTTGCTGGGAAAAAAAATTCAGCCGATTATGGCTCTCATAGATAACAATACTCAGATGATGTAAATCGGCCAAAAAAGCGGCTTATTTGTTCCTGGAACAGATTGTCATGAAGCAGAATAACTAAAAAAAACTTTGTATCTTCAGCAACTCAACTCCCCAACCATAGAGAGCAAAAACCAGATGCCTACCTTTTTTCTTCTTCTCAGTTTTAGCGGCCACTTTACTAGCGCTTGCCTTAACGGGCTCCTTCTTCAGACTTTTAGTCTTTTTAGCAGGTACAGACTTAGTCTTGGTGGAAGACTTCCGTTTCTCTGTTGCCTTAGTGTTATCGAGGAGGTCCAGTAGATCTACCGATTCCTTTTTGGGTATTTTGCTTGCTAGTTTCGTTAGGGGTTGGTCGTCAACTGAAATATAAAAGAGTGAGGTTAATGGTACATTGTAGCCTGAAAATCATGATTTAATTAAAACAGGCATCAACATGGACATGGAGTAAGTAGTAGTCGTTTCTCGCCGAATCTCCGTGTAAGGAATAATTATTCTAAGCTCCAAAAAGGTCAGATAGATTTAGTGATCTAAGAAGCTTACCATACTTACCAATTATCTATACTTGCTAACTAAGTGGCCCAATATCTATACTTGCTAACTAAGTGGCCCAATATCTATACTTGCTAACTAAGTGGCCCTATATCTAAACTTGCTAACTAAGTGGCCCAATATCTATACTTGCCAACTAAATGGCCCAATATCTATACTTGCTAACTAAGTGGCCCAATATCTATACTTGCCAACTAAGTGGCCCAATATCTATACTTGCTAACTAAGTGGCCCAATATCTATACTTGCCAACTAAGTGGCCCAATATCTATACTTGAAGCCAGGTTTCTTTCTTTCAGATACTGATAAATATGGGCTAAGGGTAGCTCCCTGTTACATGAGGCTTAAATAACAGGCACAGTATGGAGGTAGGCTGCTGATACTCCACTTATTTTGACTCAATCAACCTGCCTAATCTTCTCGTTAGGGTCGGCTTCCAGTCTAAAACGGATCCAGCTGAGTACCAGCATTTTACATGGAACCACTGCCTATCAGACATCTACAACCCAGTAACTGGGAAAGACAATACCCCTTGGCAAGACTGGTATCTGATTTTCTGACTTCTAACTATCCTCAACAACTGTCAAAGATGTACAAATGACAGCCGAGATACGGAGAACTGACCATTACAATCTCATACCTTGATATTGGCAAAATCATCAAATGTTTATCGATGGAGCCAGAACCTCAAAAATTGAATTGAATTGAAGCACAAAAGAATCTCGGTCTGTACCTAAAGGATGGTCACCCATCAGCGGACCGACATCGGCAAACATTGCTTAGCCACAGATCGAACCAAGTGGCAATTATTACTACTTAGCCATGAGCCTCCCCCTCTGCATATTTTGACTAGAAGCTTGAATTAAGTTGGACCTCTCTCCCTCCTACCCTCGCAACCACAGGCTGTCAAATAAAACAAAGATGGTACTCACGATCATCATCGTCATCGTCGAAGCCGCATCGGTCATCAAAGTCATCATTGCTGAGTCGCTTCTCTTGTTTCACTTGCTCCAGTTTCACGTCCGAGTCTATTGGTTCCACTTGTACTACAAAAAGAAAAATATCATCTTTTAAAAAATACTACCGAATTGAGAACCTCCTCCTTTGCTTGAAGTCGGTTTAAAATAAGCTAATTAATTCTACCAGTACCGAGACTAGAGAATAATGATGATATAAATCAATATGTATAAAACTCTTCCGTTACTGACTGAGTGACTGACAGACAGTGCTGGTAACCGGAGGTCGTGGGTTCGATTCCCACCCAGGACAAATCTTTGTGTGATGAGCATGATCATTTGTTCTGTGTCTGGGTGTAATTTGTCTATAATATGTATGTATTTAGAAATATATAAGTATGTTTATCAGTTGTCTGGTTGCCATAGCACAGGCTCTGCCTTGTTTGGGATTGGATAACCATGTGTGAGTTGTCCCAGGATATAAAAAAATAAATAAATAATTTACGTAAGAAATTACATAGATTTATTTTTATTCCCCTTTTAGGTCTTCTCCAAGGGCATCAACATTATTCTACACCTCTCATTCTGAGAAAAAATGTTTGGTAAAAAAGACATGGGCCAAGCCCGCCACAACATTCAATCAACGAAAAGACGAGTCAATGAAGCTCAACGAGTTCTTGAGAAAAGATTCAACAATCTTTGATCCCGCAACAAAATTAATCAGGAATGAACAGCAGAAAAACATAGGGTTCCGTACTGTCGTACAAGATTTAATACTATGTACTTTTTAAATACTTTGGTTAAATTTATTTTCTTTATAAGCTATAACGGCAAAAAAATACACTGAAAATTTCAACTGTCTACCTATTACGGTTAGTTTTACGGTAGTATTAGGGTCTCTTTGGCCTATGGGTACAGAACCCTAAAAAGACAGTAGATAAACAAAAGAATATATTTTGATTTGGGTATAGTTTTCTCAGAATTATCTTTTAAATACCTTCAAGATCCGCTATTGCCGAGCTGCTGGCATCCAAGTGCTGCATGAAAGTCTTTTCACACTCCAGCACCTGGCGCTTGAAGTCTGAAGCATCCCGCAGCCGAGATATACACAGCTCACATATTAGACGACTGTTACTGTTGGGACCGCCGGACTGGGAGTATGCAATCTGATGAAGAAGAGATACTCAAATTAATCTCTATTTAATTTTTAATGCCTAAGTCCTAGTACAACCAGCTTGTGGCTGAATAATAATAACATGGGTCGATCTTCAAGGTTAAGCAATGCTTGCAAGCCTGTGGATGGGTGTCCATCCATAACATAGGATTTTCCCCCATGCCTCAGAAAGCATGTTAAGCCGTTGGTTTCAGCTGTCATTTGAACATCTTTGGCAATCGTTTCATATAGTCAGGAGCCAGAAAGTCTGACACCAGTCTTACCAAGAAGTATTGTGTTACCCATTTACTGGGTTTTCAAGATCAGATAGGCAGTCCTTCAACGTAAAATACTGGTATTCAGCTGAATCCGGTTTGACTGGAAGCCGACCCCAATATAATTATGTAGTTGGGAAAAGGCTGGACAGAGACTTTGGCCAAAAGATGGTCTAAGGGGCAGAGTTCAATTTGTGCTTGGGGCTCATTATTTTTCTTCCATTCATCTGTGTAGAGGTAATTGTTTACTCTTTAGAGAACTAAAAGGGTCTAGTCAATTGACCTTTTACTCTGATTGCAGTCATTGGTGCTTGATATAGAATCAGAAACTAAGTACATTCTAATGGTTGAGGAGGACCTAGCACAACAGTAAAAAAGACTTATAATAAACAAATAAAAACTTGGTCAAAAGAGGCATAATAACTTGAATAGTCCATTCTACAGTTCCCTTTAAAATTTCATCAAATCAAAGTAGGTAGGTAGCTATTCAGCTCCAAAAATATACAAGCATCCAGACCTTGCTCAATCGATTTTAAAACCCGACCAACGAAAGTAGTCCCACCCAAAGAGCATTCATAACAAAACAAAAGACTCTACAAACAAGTCGGATTATAAAAAAACTTGTTCTCTCCCAAGAAAATGGATGCCGTGGCGTCTTCACGAAGATGGATCGATAAATAAGCATGTTGCTACTTACTGAGAGACTGAGGGTGTCTGAAAGCATTTCAGCGTACACTTCACGCTTTCCCATCCAGAAATATTCTGTTGAAATGTCTTTGTAGCACCCTTCCGTTAAGCAACACCGACAAACATTAGGGCCGGCTCGCCATTCCGAAGTCTTAGCATCCATTTTCACGTTTTTAACTTATTTTCACAGGAAATATATTTGACATACTAATTATTAACAACTAACTTAAAATTTTTGCCGAAATTACATAAATACTATTTATTTTCTTGAAACTAACGCAAGGCAACGCCATCGAGCGTACGGCGAAGCTGCGCTAGTGTTGGCCACAGAACGCTAAAGTGTCGGCAGCGGGCATGCGCGCGCAATTGGATCGTTTTTTTTTTACATTTTATCGATTTTTCATTCATCTTGATGGACTACCACCAAGCAAGATAAGTAACTGGGGAGCCATATTTGCCGCCTCTCATTAGCATATTCTTTCTAAAACACTGAATTACTATAGACAAAAAGTAAGAGTTTCTATGAAATTAATTAATATTGTGTGTGAAACTAAAATGTGAAACGTCGAACAGTTACGACTAAGATGTGAAAAAAAATATGGACTGAGTAAAGTGCTAATTCAGAAGTTGACTGTGTTCTGTTTATACGCAGACGTGCATTGAAGTGAGTTTTGGGAGATTACGCCTGAACAATGAGGGGCATGCTGGAGTTCACGATGGCTGACCTTATTTCCACCCAAATACTGATCGGTGAAACATTTGATAAAATGCATGATCGAATTGGAAACGGTTTAGCAGAGTTGAGTGATCTAAGAAAGGTTTACACTCAAAAATCCATTGACGCTCTTCATCTATTGTGGAAAAACTTCGAAGAAAATAATCTTCTTCTGATCGAAGCCCAACTTAAAGTAGACAACTATTTCACCGCCAACATTTTCAAAAAAGTGAAAGAAGAGTATTTGTCTGTGATACGCCATTTCATCAATGCAGAGCTCCCTAAAAAAAAAATTCCAGGGAAACGTTGCGCAGACGATCCACAATGGCAACGAGATAAGCTCATCAGTAAGCAGCTTTCACGTTTCAAAACCATGGAAGAAGAGATTCGAGGTATAGATATGGACAACGCTCGCGAGGTAAAAGCAATGGAAGACAGGCAAGCAATTCTTAAACGACAGTGGACAATAATAGAGAAATACCATAAGAAAATCAGGGACAAATACGTTGATATGTGGCCCGAACTGACGTATGAACTACGTTACCTCCAGTTTAAGAATATGTACGAGACGACATACTCCCTGTTCAACTACAAGATTGATGCTGTTCTTAATCCTGTCATTCGCGTTATCCCGCATATCGGTATACCAACTTGGAGAATGTTTGATAGCGTATCCGAATTCCATCCTTTTGCAGTAAATTCAGTTGCTTGGCGCCATTTCGGAATGCTGAACGATTTGATACGCAACAACACGAACTTAGAAGGAGAAAGGCGGCAACTCTTGATCAGAACTTTCTTGACATATCAGATTCATGAGCCTCAGGACGAGTCAGACGAGGAAATAGAAGGTCAGGGAATTCGCGATGGGCACCAACAACCGTAGCCATTACCGCTGGAAATTGATTAAAGTCGAAAGATTATAATGACGAAACATAATTATGATGAAACGAAAATTCCCTCTCCCTTCATAAATCTGAGTGCGATAAAAACCATTAAGAGGGAAATGTTTAACAAGTTGTTAGGTGTCTATATGTCTGTTTTTTTGTTTTTAACCTAATATGTGCTAAATTGGAGAAAATGTCTGATGCTTGAAGTGGTGTGCTACAATGTTACACAACACAGGGTATAATTGAAAAAGTCTGAGAGGCTAAAATTTTTACCTATTTTTGTAGGATGGTCTATAAAAGGATGGCGTTTTTGGCTATTAAGTATTCTCTTCAATGTATAATTTTGATGACTGATTTTAATCAGAAACTTTTTACCCCAATTTCTGGAATGTGCGAATAAGTATTTAATTGTCAATGTTTTTATTCTAGTAGGCAGTTGTTAGTTGCCCGGTGGATATTGCTCTATGCACAATAATAATTTTTCATCACGTCTATTATCCCTAAAACGCCCGGCAGAGGTGATTAAAACTTGTCTTAGGAAACAGCGATCGCCCTTTTGCTCATCGAATATTATCATTCACGATAATACTAGATAAACCTCAATGGTACCTGTACTCTTAGAGGCTCTAGCAACTTGCGCTGATATCAGTATTAGTATCTACATTATAGGTACCCACACAATAATCTCTGGTTGTCATATTATCCCCCTAAAATCCTATTGTAACATATAAGACGGGAAGCCTTTTAAATTCCCTTCTAGTGTATTTAAATTCAAAATTCGAGATATCAAATTTTGGAACAACAGACTCTACGTCAAACAGGGAATGTTCAGAATCCATTGAAATCCATATTGTTTTAGAGCTTTTTCAGCCGTCACGGGACGCCTCGCAGATGTGAAACATCGAAATTATTTTGTACAAGTAATATGCATAAAATAACAGATTGCGAAAGGAACTAAATATGGCATATAAAAAAAAAACATATAGAATGTACCTATATAAATATCACCTTTGTACCTATTTTGCTGTTTCCTTCTTATCTATTTGTTAAATGTGTGCACTCTAACTGTTAAATAAATATATACTATCATAGCGTGGCGACGCGTCGCCACGCCAACAATCGGTTTTACCCGCAGCTATAGATGTTTCACATCAAAAATGAAAATCAACTTATTTCTTTGAGGCGCGCGTGGAACACAACGCGCCATCGACCCGGGCCTGGTGTTGATCGGACAGCGAGCCAAATACATATAGCTAATACCGATTCTACAGTTGGTGCCAATGAATTGAAATTATCTCGAATTATGAATTTATGTTTAGACTATTAGACTGACCCTTAGGAACTTGTATACGAAATAAATAGGTATATTATTAATGTATTTTAGTGTGTAGAGTAGAAATAGATTTACAAATTTTATCGCGATAGGCGAAAATTAATACATTAAACAAGGAAATATAGTAATACAATATCAATACTTTAACAGAATGTTCAACCCATAATTTCCATAAATGTTAGTTTGATGTTCATGTAATTTGATGTGCAGAAATAAATGTTTAAGGGCCTAGCACGAATGTTTTTGGCGATTGCAATGGCGACTAGCACCACTACTGATTCCAATAATACATTTTTATTATCATATCTGCATGTACCTAATTTCAATAAAACTAATAACAATAGAGTTCACGTGTTCTAATTTACCTCTCTGAGCCCGTGACTTCGCTCCCGTCACCTCCCGTCAATCGTTACCCTGCCCTACCTACCCTACCTACCCTACCTACCCTACCTACCCTACCTACCCTACCTACCCTACCTACCCTACCTACCCTACCTACCCTACCTACCCTACCTACCCTACCTACCCTACCTACCCTACCTACCCTACCTACCCTACCTACCCTACCTACCCTACCTACCCTACCTACCCTACCTACCCTACCTACCCTACCTACCCTACCTACCCTACCTACCCTACCTACCCTACCTACCCTACCTACCCTACCTACCCTACCTACCCTACCTACCCTACCTACCCTACCTACCCTACCTACCCTACCTACCCTACCTACCCTACCTACCCTACCTACCCTACCTACCCTACCTACCCTACCTACCCTACCTACCCTACCTACCCTACCTACCCTACCTACCCTACCTACCCTACCTACCCTACCTACCCTACCTACCCTACCTACCCTACCTACCCTACCTACCCTACCTACCCTACCTACCCTACCTACCCTACCTACCCTACCTACCCTACCTACCCTACCTACCCTACCTACCCTACCTACCCTACCTACCCTACCTACCCTACCTACCCTACCTACCCTACCTACCCTACCTACCCTACCTACCCTACCTACCCTACCTACCCTACCTACCCTACCTACCCTACCTACCCTACCTACCCTACCTACCCTACCTACCCTACCTACCCTACCTACCCTACCTACCCTACCTACCCTACCTACCCTACCTACCCTACCTACCCTACCTACCCTACCTACCCTACCTACCCTACCTACCCTACCTACCCTACCTACCCTACCTACCCTACCTACCCTACCTACCCTACCTACCCTACCTACCCTACCTACCCTACCTACCCTACCTACCCTACCTACCCTACCTACCCTACCTACCCTACCTACCCTACCTACCCTACCTACCCTACCTACCCTACCTACCCTACCTACCCTACCTACCCTACCTACCCTACCTACCCTACCTACCCTACCTACCCTACCTACCCTACCTACCCTACCTACCCTACCTACCCGATACTCACATTGCTGACACCCGGGCGTGTCCTCCCGCTTAATCTGAAACACGTACCTCTCAAACCAGCCGTGTACGGTGAGTACCTGCGTCAGGCGAAAGGTGAGGACGCCGTGGTGCCTCTCCAGCCACTGCCCAAAGAGGGGCCTTACCGCCGCAATTGTAGCGTGCCCAGCGCTGGGTCGCTATAGTCACAGTCTCCATACCGTCATGGTATGGAGCTCCGTCCGCCGCGCTGCTGGCGAAGCGCCTCCACGCGCCACGCGTAAACGTGCGTGAGGGCTCTCGCCTCCAGATCCCATGGTGGTAATCCGGCAAGGAGATGTGTCACTCTTACTGACTAAAACCACAAAAAATCTGCAAATAATTTTGGCCAGGACGTTGGACTAGATACGGGCGTAGACTAGTTACGCTCCACGAGCCGGGTACTGGCCAGCATGAATTCATGCCAACCCTTTCATCCTCAGTTCCTCTTGAAGGAGGCCTAACACCGTCATATTTTTGACAGATTAATACTAACGGACGAACAGTGAATGCATTTTAATGAGTGAATCTTGCCTCTCTATATGAAGAGTGATTTAAAGAGAAGCACCACACCATGTGTTTTTGAGTCTACCTCAGAGCGACATTGGTGAAAAAAAAGAAGTACTGTTCTTTTACAGTCAGTCTTCCAAAGTAAAAAAATACGTTAGTTTTCAGACGTACAGACGCCAGCACATCAAGTTTGTTTTTTTTTGAAGATGACCACTTGCAGTTCAGCAGAGTTAATAGATTTTCAACTTTATCTCTGTATCGTTAGATTCATGGTTGATTGGGAAAATTTGACAGTTTCAGGTGGCTTGATGTGCTGGCGTCTCGTCTGTACATCATATTTTTTTTCGCAAGCGCCATCTTTTATCGAGTAGCAAACTATCTAAAATAGTGGTTTGAGAGTTAGAAAACCGTAAAATGTGCGCACATCGCTTGGCATTCCTGAGATCCTGTCAAAGTCAAAAGTCGATAAACATTGGTATCTGTCAAAATGTCACCAAAACGCTATATTGTATGTAAATATTTGTAAAAAAATTGTTATTTGGTATTAAAAATTTAAAATGAGCACTACTAGCCGTCAGGGTCCTATCATAGACCCTGGTTTGTGTAGATGCTGTGGTACTTTAAAGAAATGTCGCTTATTGAACGTAGAATACGAATGGCTCGGTCAAAAGGAAGTGTATTCGGAGATGTTCGTGGATTGTTTTGGTCTACTCGTAAGTAAATAATTTTATTTTCTTACAATTTTCCGACCCTAAAATGATAAAGAATACGTTGCGGCCCTGTTCCTGGAGGTATTGTACCCTGCAATTATAGAATTCACTGACGATTCGGTAAGTCGTGATAATATCATCATCTGCCTTGACTGTCCCTACCCTATGCTGTTGCGTATATTTTATATGGAGCGACTGCTCATCTGGCCTCCACAACCCGGTTACATTACCGGGTAATACGAAACTTCAACATGCTATTTTGATGTTGATGTTTTTTCCAGCTTTCTCATTTGGAGGGCGAGGAGTCGGAGCGTGTTATCTGCGCAACGTGTGTGGTGCGACTGAGGGACGCGCGCGCCTTCAGACAACAAGTGCTGATCTGTGAAGAGAAACTGTTACATGCTAACATCAAGGTGCATGGAGGTAAATCAGCGAGGTTCTATATGTGCAACCTTTACTATTTATTTATTTATTATATACCTCATAATAAGAACAGGACAACCAAACATACAAGGCTAGGTTAGGGTCAGTACTCATAGGTGGAACATTCTCGACAATGCCATGAGGGTCCATGCTTGTCATCAGAGCATTCTCGACAATATGAAGGCCCATGCTCACCATCAGAACATTCTCTGGCAACACTGGTTACACAAACTCCCAGTCAGAGCATTTGCCTAAACCAAAAAAAATTTTTTATGGACAAATGATACAGAAATTACAAATATAATTATTGTAATTGTTGTCTTGGCAAAAAAGCTTCAGTAAAGCAAAAGTTACATATGTCACTCTGGGTGCATCGTCCTCACATAATATTAAATAAATTTTTGTATACCAAATTTTGTAAAATCATTATTTGAAAAGAGTAACTATGGAGTTTCTTGTCCATTCTTCTCCATAAGCCTACCTTTCCGAATGGACAGTAGAGTCACTTTATTAATATAATATTATTATTTTACTGAACTGTTAATGATGACGTTTGATTCTACAGAACCCTGATACCTAATAAAATTCTATTCACACTTACTAAAGATTGAATTTGCATGCAAAATACACACTAGGTTGTGGAGTTGCGGAAACCAGCCCAAGTTACATACATCCTTAAACATTGAATAGTCTTTAATAACTTTGCTTATTATGACATATTTTTTTAAACCCCTAAACTCTTTCCTAAACTCTACTAAGCCTTACAAAGCCTCCGCATCTGTCTGTCCGTCCGAATGTCTGTCAGCGGGCTGTATCTCAAGAACCGTACGTAATAGGTAGACAGTTGAAAGTGTGTATTTCTATTGCTGCTATAACATCATCATCTGCCTAGCCTTTTCCCAACTATATTGGGGTCGGCTTCCAGCCGATATAACAACAAATAATATTAATTTAATTAACAGTTGAAAAGGGCTCCATACAAGAAACGTGTTTCTTTCTGTATCCAAAGGGTAAAACGGGACCACTTTGAATCCTACTAAGACTCCGCTGTCTGTCTGTCACCAGGCTGTATCTCATGAACAGTGATAGTTAGACAGTTGAAATTTACACAAATGATGTATTTCTGTTGCCCAAACAAAAGTGGTAAAGTTTAGATGTTGTTGTTAACAACAAATACTAAAAAACAGAGTAAAATAAATATGCAAGGGGGCTCCCATACAACAGACATGATTTTTTTGCCATTTTTTTAGATAATGGTACGGAACCCTTCGTGTGAGAGTCCGACTCGCACTTGGCTGGTTTTTTAGATTGATCTCTTGTTTTAGGATGGATTTATTTAAAGCTACATACATACTTTTTGACAGAGATTGACAACGACTATGCATTATATGACGTCCCCTTTTTTTTTTTTTAAGGATGGGAAATCATCAAATGACTTCTTCCGCTGCGGTGACTCTTTCGAACAAATTCCGCAACCCTGAATATGACGTCCCCTTAGTATGACGTTTTTGTCATTTCCCTTTGATGTCATTATAAGCGGATTCTACTGTATTTGCAAAATTAATTTTTCTTCTTTTCATAGCAGAAGGACATCTAGACGACACTATGAAGAACGAGACAGAAATAAAGTTGGAACTTGAGGTGTGTACTCCAGCATCTCCAGCTGATAAGCCAGCTGATGTGGCGCAGCAGGACGTTGACGTGATGGATGACGGTGTTGACCTTGTAGAAGATGGTAAGCACAGAGTTTTTAATATGTTTTTTTTTTTGTAAACGTTGCCCACACTTCTCACATATACAAACAGCCAGACCCGGAACAACTATCTGTAGGCCATACAAATATTTGTTCCGTGCGGGGATCGAACCCGCGGCATTCGTCATTCCCTCAACCACTGCACCAACCGTTTCGTCAATATTTTTTTAAATTTAAAATGTGTTTGCTCAGTCTAGGTCATAGATGACAGAGGACAGACAAAGTCGACGATAGAGCGAGCTTACCCAGAAGAAGCCTGTTATCTTAGCTCTGGGTCCTATGATCCTCCGGAGTGGCAGAATTGTTCGAATAAGTTACCGCGGCCCTGGAACACAAAGGGCATTTGAAAGAATACGGGTTTTAGTCAATAAGAGTGTGACACTTGCGGAATTTCTTCGAAAGAGTCACCGCGGCCCTGGAACGCAAAGGGCTTTAGAAGGAACACGGATGGGTTTTAGTCAGTAAGAGTCTGACACGCCCTTCCGCTCCACCCAGAGCGGAAGAAGTCATTTGAAGATTTACCATGCTTAAAAAAAAAGTGGCACTCTCCCGTTCATTGCAATCCTGGACCGAATTGTGCACCAACATCTCCATACTCCAGGCAGTAAGCGACGTCTTTTGTCGGTGGTACGAAGTCGAATATTAAAATTGTTTGGACACGTCTCCCGCGAGAGCGACTCCACCGAGCGCCTTATAGTGCAGTAAAAACTGTAGTGCTGTTCTGTTAAAACCTGTCCGAGAAAACTTGGCTGAAGTGAGCACATGGGCGTGCAGTAGGCTACAGTAAGGGTAGGCCAGCTCATACATAATGCCCAAAAGGAGCAAGAAGGCTATACGGGAATGGGAAAAACAGAATATGCGCGGACGAAGTCGCGGGCAAAAGGTAGTTTATATATGTCACCTGAAAATTGCATACGCTGTAAGATTGTAAAATATCGCGTGAAATTGCAAACTATTTTTTCTAAATAAGACACGGACATATTGGAAACTATTGAATTTGGATGGGATTTATTGTATACAAAACTATTCTTTCATAATATATCGAGACATTATAATCTAATCAAGATGTATTACAATCTTACGCTTACGGAGTCTGCAATTTTCTGGTCACATAATATATTTATACTAATACTAGCTGTCCCACGCAACTTCGTCTGCGTCACATTTTTCATGAATGCTCGGCTCCTATTGGCCGTAGCGTGATGTTATATAGCCTAAAGCCTCCTCTCAATAAATAGGCTTCCCAGCACTAAAACATTTTTTCAATTCTATTTAAATCTATATAATAAAAATAATCGCTAAATGTGTTGCTAAGCGCAAAACTCGAGAACGGCTGGACCAATTTCGCTAATTCTTTTTTTGTTGCGTTTGTTATTGTCAGGAGAAGATTTTTATGAGAATATTTTGAATAAACATTTATATCCGGGCGAAGCCGGGGCGGTCCACTAGTTTCTAATAAATATGTGAGTGATAAATGATCAATTATCGACCGCCGAGAGTAGATAATAATTGAAGTACTAATATCGCTAAAAAAATAAGAGTTGGTGGTAGAAGGGTGAAAATTTAGGGTTGTGTGTATTTTTTAATGGCATTAAAAATACACACAACACTAAATTTTCGCCATTATAAAATAATTAAATGTTGTCCAAAAATTTAAAAAAGATGTTAGGGGTGGACGACCCTTATCACTGAGGGGTATGAAGAATAGATAGTAGCCGATTCTCAGACCTAATGAATATGCATATAAAATTTCATAAAAATCGGTCAAGCCGTTTCGGAGGAGTAGGTACGGTAACTAACATTGTGACACGAGAATTTTATATATAAGAGATAATAAAGCTGAAGAGTTTGTTTGTTTGAACGCGCGTATCTCTGGAACTACCAGTCGGATTTGGAAAATTCTTTTTATATATGATAGCCACATTCATGAGGAAGGCTATACGGGAACGGGAAAACGGTATATACTCGTACGTAGTACCTTCGTATTAGATACTTTAGAAAAAATATAATGATTACTTTTCATCTTTTCATATGCAGATACGGAAAGCCTAAAAAGCGAGCCCTCACCCAAACCAGTAAAGAAATCTCCCAAGAAGAAGAAGCTCAAAGTTAAAGCAAAGAGTTCGAAACGCAAGAAGACTGTAAACGGCCAGAGTGCTACGGAGAAGATGAGCAAGCGACGTACGAGGAGTCAAGAGCATTTGGATTACCAAGATGTACAAGATATTATAGGTATTTATTATACATTCAGATATGTCATACGAAAATCTATCTGTCTATATCTTCTTCTATACAATATCTGTACATATATTTTTTTTTTTTTTACTCACACATGCTCATCCGATCCCAAACTAGGCAGAGCCTGTGCTATGGCAACCAGACAACTGATAAACATACTTATATATTTCTAAATACATACATATTATAGACAAATTACACCCAGACACAGAACAAATGATCATGCTCATCACACAAAGATTTGTCCTGAGTGGGAATCGAACCCACGACCTCCGGTTTAGCAGTCAGGGTCACTAACCACTCGACCAACAGGCCAGTCATATTGGGACCTTTATCAACGCAAATAGCACCCAAAACAATTATTGTTAGAATTTTTGTCTGTTTGTCTGTGCGGTTGTGCACGCTAATCTCAGAAACCGATTAAGATGTGGTTTTCACTACTACATTGTGGTAAGCTTCACTTAACATTGAGTGTTTGTTTCATCTCAATCGGTTCATAAATAAAAAAAGTTATGCCAATTTAAAGAAACACGTCGAACATTTCGCATGCTTAATCATATACAGACATAACTCAAAAAAGTAGTTTTTCGGGAAATTGCAAAAAACGATTTAGCAAACCTGACTTACCTTACAAAATGGCTTATTACTCAAAGAAAATAGCTTTATATAATGAAATAATGTATTGTAGGGATAGTTGATAAAGTGAGTATTAATGTTTGAATATAATTTTAAAGAAATTTAGATTTTTTTCTATTAATTTGTCGGTTAAAAAAATTGTTCCTCAAGATGCGTCAGTTTAATATAAAAGATAAAGTTACATTGATTTAATACTGGTGACACATTTTGAAATAATTCCGTGTTTTATTTAATATATAACTAAAGAATACTTATTATTAAGATATGGGTCCATAAACGATTAAGAAAAAATTTAATACCGGTGACATATTTAGAAATGAGTCCGTATTTTATTAAAACACGTGATGTTCACGATCTTAGTCCTTGACGCATGCTGATATGTGTCTCTGTCTCGTAAAACTTTTTGCCGAAACGTTTGTGTGTGAAAGAGACAGATATGGGTTTAACTCCGCCTTGAAACAAGATATAAAAAAAAAACCGAGGTCGGCCGAAAGAGGGCGTTAAAATAAACTTCTTGGTATACTTAATTCAATTTTGACCGAAACACTAATCGGTCAGTATATTATTAAGCATGCGATTTGTTAAACTATCTATATCTATCTATTATTTCTGTAGCATTGACTGAAACTTTACTAAATCTTCATAATCTTAAAATAAAAATGTCTGCCCAAAGGTAACTATTCGACGCGGACGAAGTCGCTTGCAAAAGCTAGTACTAATAATAACTAATAATGAAGCGTTTGTTTGTTTGTTTGATCTTTGGAACTACCAGTCGGATTTGGATTAATATGTTTGTATACGATAGCCACATTATTGAGGAAGGCACGTTAAGCCGTTGGTCCCGGCTGTCGTTTGTAGATCTTTGGCAGGCGTTACGGATAGTCAGAAGCCAGATAATCTGACACCGGTCTTGCTAAGTACCGTGTTACCCAGTTAATAGGTTGTGGAGGTCTGGTAAGCAGCCGTTCCACGTAAAATACTGGTATTCAGCTGAATCCGGTTTGACTGGAAGCCGACCCCAATAGTTGGGAAAAGGCTAGGCAGATGATGATTCGTGAAGAAGGCCATAGGCTATACGAGAACGGGAATTTCCTACGAAAAAACGGGATATGCGCGTACGAAGTCGCGGGCAAAAGATAGTAAATAAATAAATCTTGCTTTGGGACCATCATCACTTCACACACACACGCACACACACACACACACACACACACACACACACACACACACGCACGCACACACACACGCACACACACACGCACACACACACACACACACATGATCGGACCCTACACTTACTCACCTCACCACACAGTTAAACGTTTTTCATTTTGTGTTTTCTTTATATAGATCATATTCTGTTTTCTTTTAGACCATTTGTTGATTTATGTAACGTCCTGATTTATTATATTATGGCTTTGTCTAGTTTGTTTCGGAGAATCACTGACTCCTAAGACACAGGCACATACACCTAGTTTAGGAGTCAGGAAGTTAAAATTCTTGTGACCTAGTTATAAGCCGTATGTGCACTTAGTTTTTAGTTCTTGTATTGTTATGGCTTTTGGTTAAATAAAGAAATTATTATTATTATTATCATCATCATTATTTCAGCTGAAAGACGTCCACTGCTGGATATATGTGTTGCCATATCGACCGTCTTGTGCGTCTTGCATCCAACGGATTCCCGTGCTTGGGGTTGCCATATGTACAGCAGATTTTGTTGCTTTGGGATAATAGACGTGGCAGTAGGCGGGCACATTGCTCGCAGAACAGATGGTCGATGGGGCCGAAAAGTTGTGGAGTGGCGACCGCGTACCGGAAGACGTAGCGTTGGAAGGCCTCCCACAAGGTGGACCGATGACCTGGTGAGGGTCGCGGGTAGCCGATGGATGCGAGACGCACAAGGCCGGTTGTTGTGGCTTTGTTTCATCAGATCAGCCAATTATCGTCCACTGCTGAACGTAAGTCTCCCCCAAAGATCGCCAACCATCTCGGTCTTGAGCAGTGCGCATCCATCCGCTGCCAGCCACAGTACCTTTGCCCACGCACGCGGTCTCCACTCTAACATATGTCTGCAATAATTTGTTTGAAATAATTAATTCTTTTTTTCAGAACCCGAGCTCCCGCCTCAACAAACACCGAAAAAACATATCGATACGGAACATAAATCTTTCGCCAACACTATTGCAGTAGTCGAGAACTCGTTCGTCTGTCCATTCGACACCTCGTTCAGCGATTACTACTGCATATACTGCCGCGAAGTCTTCACCGACCCCAACAAACTTAGAGAACACACCCTCACACATGACCCCACGACCTTCAAAGACCATATAGCCAATAAAAAACTGCTCCTAGTCGATATTTTCAGAATCGATTGTCGACTATGTCCCATCACTATCGATAACATCGACTCCCTCAAAAGTCACCTCACTACGACCCACGGAAAAGAACTGTATGATACGTCAAATGAATTTTTAAAATTCCGTTTGACAGTTACCAATTTGACGTGTACGGAATGCAGTTGTAGTTTCAGTTTTTTCCATGCATTAAAAAAACATATGGCTGAGCATTTTGGTACGTGCATTTGTGATGTCTGTGGCGCGCATTATTTTGAAGAAAGAATGTTAGTTCTGCATCAAAAGACACACCAAAAAGTAGAGGAATCTTTTCCGTGTAAGGACTGCGGAAAAATCTTCAAATCGAAACATAGTAGGTATTTACATGAAGCTAAAATGCACAAAAAAGAGCCGGCGTACCAATGTTACAAATGCGACGAAGTTTTTTTTTCTTATTCTTTGAGGTATCGGCATATGATTGAGACCCATGGGGAACAGAGAATGTTTCCCTGTGAACACTGTGATAGAGCTTACGATAGTCGAAAATCTTTAAGAGAACACAATCGGAGATACCATTTAAAAATATTCAAACACCAGTGTGATTTATGTGACAAAAGATTCTACCTTCCTTCTAGATTAAAAGAGCATATGGCAACACACACCGGTGAAAGGAATTTTAGGTGTGAGTTTTGTGGGAAAAGCTACCCTAGGTTAAGAGGATTAAAGGTGCATATGCAATCACACGTCAATGAGAAGAAGTTTCGATGTGTTATGTGCAATGCATCTTTTACTCAGAATGTTAATTTGAAGAATCATATGAAGAGGCAGCATCAGAGTTTGGATTTAGAGGATGGGTACCCAGAATAGATATCTTAAAAATCTTTCGTTAAGTCGGTTAAAAACACGCCTATCGTGTGTCGCTGTCTGCCCCGGCGTTATGTTGGTATAACATAGCCAACATACAAAAACAATAGCAATAAAAGATGGCCTATATGAGTCTTCTACCTCGTAATGAATTCTAATAAAAGCGTTGTGTAAATAAATATTCAACTTAGTTTTAGGAATTAGAATAATCTTTAAGGAAGTTATTTTATTTTTGCTTAAATGTTATTTTTGTGTAAAAAAATCTCTGTATAATAGAACGAATCTGGCAACCCTGGTTTTTTATTAAATTATAATTATCTTATCATATCGATAAAATTGTCTGAAAAAATGATCTGAAAAATTGTACTTTATTACTGACTACTTATTAATTTTAATCAATACTAATTTGTAAATAAGCTGAATTGTAAAAACTGTATTTTTATTGAATGCTTTGTACTTATAGTAGGCGCCAGATAAATGTGGAATAAAGTATATTGACCTTTCCCTAATAACTGTTCATAGGTACCTGAACAATTAAATATGAATCGTTTTTCATTGATTTTCACGAGAGATGATGATTCGGGACAGCTTTGTGTCATTAATTCCGTTTTTCAAATTAAAAATGTCAATAATTGTAGGTGGGTCAATGACCGTTATTCCACGATTATCTGGCGCCTACTATAGTTGTAGGAAGTACTTGCACAAAGTATTTCATAGTTTTGGGAGTAAAAAAAATCATGACTGTTTGAATTAGCAAAAACTTCAAGTTTTCAATTGTACTAACGTGTCTAATGTGGAAAACAAAAGAGACTCGCCAACAAATGATAATTATATGTTTGAAATATTTATAAACGCATCAAGTAACAAGAGAAATAATATAATTGAGTTATTTTTTATTGTGTTTGACTTTTACTACAATCAGACACTACAGATCTTAAAACTATTTACATCTACTAAACCTAAGTATGTACATATACAAAAACAAAGTACACTCAGGCGTCAAAGTATTCCTCCGCATCGCTGTCATCCGGAAACGTGCCCAGAAGACTGGCAGCATTGCCACGTTGAATGGCAATGCTAATTCTTTGAGCAAAGAACGGGCCAGCCCTCTGGTCACGCAAAGTGTCGATCAGTCGGCGACATATGTCCTTGAAAAGAAGACGCGCACTCGGACCCCATGATCCAAGCGTTTCGACCCCAAACGGCTCAAAACTGTAATTCCCAATAAGGTTACAATATTGCCCAATAATACCCCGCTTGAGGGCCTCGGCAGCCGCAGCGGTAGCGCCGACGCAGAGAAATAATTACTGTACTTGAATGAATAATTCCAGATCATTTCAAATTTACAATCCAATCTACAAGCTAAAGTTTCGACTTAAATATTTAAAGTTATTTAATAAGTAAGCCCTGATGAATAAGGTATCTACTTCAGCAATGTGTATTTTAAAGAAACATTTGTATTAAAAACGCCCTAAAAATTATGGGTTGCAATGTAATTTGAACTTTGTCATATACGACATAAAAGTTTGATTTCCCAAAATTGGATACATTATCTTTAATTCTGAATAAAGCATAGGGTGGGAAAATCTCCAGTCTCATGTCGAAATATTTTGTTTCAAGTCTTCCATATATTGAGCAATATGTACAGTGTAATGTATCTAATCTAAAACGCTTCACAAAATAATCTGCTTTTATTTATTTATTTATACAAATAAAATAGTAGTGGTGTAAGTACTTATTTGAAATGAATAGCAATAAATAAAATAAGTTTTATGAAAAATTGAGATTTTTTTTATTTGGTACAACCTTTCGCATTTTTCTAAAGGCGACGTGCCCACGCACATCGGGACGGGATGGCAGAGGATTTAATTTTTTACCAAAGGAAATTCAAAGCAAGAAGCCAATTCATTTCTAGTATAAATTTATACGGTAAAAGTTTCGGATTTACAAAGCTAGATGGCAGTGTACGCCGTGCACGTTCCCTATAGAAAGCGATCATCGCTTGAATACGCGATCATCGCAGTCATAAGCTAAGGAGAACTGAAAAGCATCCGGTTGTTTGGACAGGTTCACTCAAATATGTGTAAGTAGTTATTTCCACGGAAGACCACCTCATTGACCTTCATGGTTCTCAAAATTGTCTATGGAGAATTTGTATTTAGAATCTCTTAAACAGTATTTTAACTAAGTAACGGTTATAACGTTTTTATGACCGTTAATTAGAAATGTTTAAAAGTTTTTATGAATAGGGGTAAATGTACAATCGTATGGATTTTAAGAGACTAACTTGGGGCCCTACTATGAAGTCTTAAAACGATCATGATTCCGCTCTTAGAGAGAGACGGAGCTTTACACAGCGAATAGCACTATCCCTTTTACATCATCGGAATTGGATGGCATTAGCACGTCATAGTAGGACAGCTGAATTTGTTGCGGTGTTTTGTCTCAGAGTAGTTATCAAGGAAACATCGGCCACACTGATAACACTATGAGTCGTGTTACTCGAATTAAATGATTATTATTATAAACTAGATGAGACCGAATCAACGAAAATGTACGTGTAAAAGTGTTATTTATAATCAACCCGTTTTTTCCGTTCCCGTAGGAATTTCGGGGAATCCTTAGCGCTCCCCTACACTCCAAATTTCAGCTTTCTACGACCAGTAGTTTCGACTGTGCGTTGTGTGTCTCACTCAGTCAGTCAAGATTTTTTTATTTTAAAAAACGTTGCCTCACACTTGGAATTTCTCCTGTATCGTGGGTACGTTTACAAACATTTAAACTCACATGCACAAACAGCCAGTCCCGGAACAACTATCTGTGGGCCATGCAAATATTTGTTCCGTGCGGGGATCGAACCCGCGACACGCAGCGCAGCAGTCAATCGCTCAACCACTGCACCACCCGTGTGACCGTGTCGTGTATATTAGGATATTGATTTGCAAAATAATAATTTATCACCTCTCTGTTGGCTAGGCGACGCGATCGGGTTCGAGGTACAAATAAACGCGACAATCGCGTATTCGCGCGACGATCGCCTTCTATTAGTATGACATCTATGCTTTTTTCCAATGATGTTGAAAGCCAAATAAAAAAGCATTCTTGAAAATTGAGAAATCAATTTATTAGTACTTAGATAGTATTTACAGTTTTCTATTGCAACAATTGTCTGGTTTCTGAATTAAGAATTTGAAGTTGAGTATTTGTCATTTTTGTCAAACTTTACTTAAGTCTGAATTTGTTTCCGAAGTCCTTAGCTCCAAATTCTCAACTCGGACACCGGTACTAAAGTTTTCTTAAATAGCTAATAAATAAACATTTTATAAATATAATACTTTTAAGTTAACATAACTTTTATTACAATTACTTTTATTACAATACGTGGATAAAAATTCTTGTAGCAATAGTAATATTACAGAAATATATTTACATAGAAGCTTATATAATATAAATAAATAAATAAATGTCGAATACAACATAAAATGGTGACTTTTAACACTCATTCATCTGCTTTTAACAGCAGGGTATTTGTCTTTTTTTTCTGAAAAATGACGCAGTAAAACAATATTTTCAAATCTCAAAACATGAAAGAGTTTAAATTGTCAGATTCCCCAGTTGAATGGGAGCAACAAGACTGGTGAATCGTTTCTCCTGGACCCGTCACATATGAACACCATTGTCACATATATGTGACAAACGAAAGCTGACCCTGTACGCCAAACGTCACAAATATGTGACAAAAAGTACGGCGAATTTGTGGCTTAGCATCAAGGGCACGCCGATGCGTTTATGCTCTGGCATTGAAAAGGTTAAGAATCGTTTCTCCTGGACTCGACTAGCTCCATTGACTCGCTTTTCTGGTGGTCACCACTGTTAATTCTATAGCTTTCAGGAGTAGCAGTTGATGGAAATAGAGAGTTTCTAACTCCCCCGCTGTTCTTTTCTGATTAACCTTTTGAACGCCAGTGTCACATATATGTGACAAACGAAAGCTTACTCTGTACGCTAAACGTCACAAATAAGAGACAAAAAGTACGGCGAATTTGTGGCTTCGCGTCGGGGGCACGCCGATGCGTTTATGCTCTGGCGTTCAAAAGGTATATTTCGTCGTGGGATCCAAGACAGTTAAATCGTTTTTTAGAGACTTGCGCTTTCTGGTAGTCGCCACTGTTGATTCTGGCTTTCAGGAGTTGCAGTGGTAAGGAATTGCGTGGCAGGCTTGACATGGAATGGGCTTCCATTCAGACGACCCCTTTGAACATTCCCACGAGATGTTTCCTACATCCTCAGCTCATATTCCGGATGCTGACTCTTCATATGCCCTTTCAGACTGCAGTTCTGTATAAAGGCCTGTCCGCACACATGACACCTGTACCTTCGATCGTTCGTGTGTATTCTCATATGGTCTTTCAAGGTCTTTAGTCTGGGGTAGGATTTTTCGCAAACTTTACATTTAAAGTTACGTTCGCCGGTGTGGGTCGGCATGTGGTTGTTGAGGGCGAATCGTGTGAAAAACTTTTGGCCACAACACTGGCATTCGTACCTGGGGGTAGAGAAAAGGGGTGAATAAAATATTTTAAGACGGCTAAGTTATTCCTATCCTAGGAATTCCTTTTTGTGTCCAAGATACATCATCAGATTTGAATTGATCATTCTCAACATATTTAAATGGGACCAACTTTCAGACTGAGTTAAACTGTCAGAAAAGAATATACATAATGTTTCACGTAAAATGCGAGTAAAACATTAAATTAACGATAAAAAAACATGAGCGGTCAGGGAACCCTCTTTTTTAACTTCGAACACACACAGACACACTAGAAAGAGATAGAAGGAGAGCAAGCGGTGTGCGTATAGAGAGAGACCAAGCGGTCTGCGTATAGAGAGCAAGCGGTCTGCGTATAGAGAGCAAGTAGTCTACGTATAGAAAGCAAGCGGTGTGCGTTTAGAGAACAAGCGGTGTGCGTATAGAGAACAAGCGGTGTGCGTTTTGAGAACAAGCGGGGTGCGTATAGAGAACAAGCGGTGTGCGTATGGAGAGCAAGCGGTGTGCGTATAGAGAATAAGCGGTGAGCGTATAGAGAACAAGCAGTGTGCGTATAGAGAGCAAGCGGTGTGCGTTTAGAGAGCAAGCGGTATGCGTATAGAGGGAGCGCGTGGTCTACGTATAGAGAGCAAGCGGTGTGCCTTTAGAGAGCAAGCGGTAAGCGTATAGAGGGAGCGCGTGGTCTGCGTATAGAGAGTAAGCGGTGTGCCTATATGCCTGATCAAAGAAAAATACACTGACAGAAAGAGAAAGGCATATGGTGGGGTCGTAACATTTTCTCCCGAATCACACCTACCGCATGCCGCGATAAGGAACTTCGTCCCAAAAAAAAATACGATGATATTTTCTCACCTGAAGTCTTTGAGATGGTCTTTCCGCTTGTGAATAGTGAGCATCCGTCTAGTGTCGAATATTCGCTCGCACATCGAACAGGGGAAACTTAGAGGCTCTTCTCCGTGTACCTGATAACAAAATACATTAATTATTTATGAGAATTCATCATCTACTTTCCTCTCCTCTCTTGGGGTTGGCTTCTGCTGCATGCATGCAGCTGAATACAGCATGTTACAGCTGCATAGCTTAGCGCATTTTGCGCCATTGCTACACGCATTTTGCGCCATTGCTATAGGCATTTGGCGATATTGTTACACGCATTTTGCGCCATTGCTACAGGCATTTTGCGCCATTGCTACAGGAATTTTGTGCCATTGCTACAGGCATTTTGCGCCATTGCTACACGCATTTTGCGCCATTGCTACAGGCATTTTGCGCCATTGCTACAGGAATTTTGCGCCATTGCTACAGGCATTTTGCGCCATTGCTACAGGCATTTTGCGCCATTGCTACAGGCATTTTGCGCCATTGCTACAGGCATTTTGCGCCATTGCTACAGGCATTTTGCGCCATTGCTACAGGCATTTTGCGCCATTGCTACAGGCATTTTGCGCCATTGCTACAGGCATTTTGCGCCATTGCTACAGGCATTTTGCGCCATTGCTACAGGCATTTTGCGCCATTGCTACAGGCATTTTGCGCCATTGCTACAGGCATTTTGCGCCATTGCTACAGGCATTTTGCGCCATTGCTACAGGCATTTTGCGCCATTGCTACAGGCATTTTGCGCCATTGCTACAGGCATTTTGCGCCATTGCTACAGGCATTTTGCGCCATTGCTACAGGCATTTTGCGCCATTGCTACAGGCATTTTGCGCCATTGCTACAGGCATTTTGCGCCATTGCTACAGGCATTTTGCGCCATTGCTACAGGCATTTTGCGCCATTGCTACAGGCATTTTGCGCCATTGCTACAGGCATTTTGCGCCATTGCTACAGGCATTTTGCGCCATTGCTACAGGCATTTTGCGCCATTGCTACAGGCATTTTGCGCCATTGCTACAGGCATTTTGCGCCATTGCTACAGGCATTTTGCGCCATTGCTACAGGAATTTTGCGCCATTGCTACACGCATTTTGCGCAGCCTACTGCAAATTACTCTTTACAACCTCACCTCGACCAGATACTTCAACTTCTGCGGATAAGACATGAGCTTGACGTCACACTTGGAGCACTAGACCCTTGCGATGTACGCGGTCGACGTGTAGGTCCCTATTTTAATGCGCCTTGAACGCCTTGCCGTAGCCTGCGTACGGGTAGTCGCCTTCCTCGAGACGCGGCTTACTACCAGTGTATTACGAAGAGCGACTACCTACCTGGATCGCATGACCCAGTTACTAGGTAACACGATAGTCCTTTGTAAGGCTGGGCGCAATCCAAAGTCGAGATTTGTGAAATAGCTGAGTGCATTTTGCGCCATTTGTACAGGCATTTGGCGCCAAACCTATTGCAAATAACACCTAAGAACCTCACCTCGACAAGATGCTTGAGCTTCTGCGGATAGGACATGAGCTTGACGTCGCACTTGGGGCAGTAGACGCGACCCTTCTTACGATGCACGCGGTCGACGTGCAGGTCTCTGTTGTACTGCGCCTTGAACGCCTTGCCGCAGTCCGCGCACGGGTAGTCGCCTTCCTCGTGACGCTGTTGATGCATCACGAAGCGGCCTCTATCGACGAAGCCTGGGTAACAAACATATACTTAACTAGACCTTTTAACATATCACACCTACTTCTCACAAAGCCCACTCGGCAGAGGCTGCTTTGGCGCCGAGTAATCGGCGGCCTACATCATCCTGGACTGTGAGGCTGAGGCTGCACAACGTGTTCAAATCCTCGGAACAGTGAGGTGGCTCCGAAAAGCCTGTGAAAACCCCCGGAGGCTTTATTGCTTCTGGTCGGAGTTAGTTTGGCTATGTTAGCAAGGATCCCACCTCATATGACTGGCCTGTTGGTCGAGTGGTTAGTGACCCTGACTGCTTAACCGGAGGTCGTGGGTTCGATTCCCACCCAGGACAAATCTTTGTGTGATGAGCATGATCGCTTGTTCTGTGTCTGGGTGTAATTTATCTATAATATGTATGTATTTAGAAATATATAAGTATGTTTATCAGTTGTCTGGTTGCCATAGCACAGGCTCTGCCTAGTTTGGGATCAGATGACCGTGTGTGAGTTGTCCCAGGATATATATATATATATATATATGACGAGCCGAATGGGAGTCTCTAAATGCGGATAACGGAGTCCCTACTTTAGTCTAGTCTAACAGGTACATTCTACAAAGCTATTTGGTATGCAGGCAGCTAACTTCCTGTCAGGGTTGCGGAATTTGTTCGATAGTGTCACCGCGGCCCTGGAACGCAAAGGGCTTTAGAAGGAACACGGATGGGTTTTAGTCAGTAAGTCTGACACGCCCTTCCGCTCCACCCAGAGCGGAACAAGTCATTTGATGATTTCCCACACTTAAAAAAAAAAGGAGAAACGCAAGCTAACTTGCAACTACTTTGAAACAATGCTGTGAGAAGAAAAATAAGTAAGTATGTCATAAGCTTAAAAAGTTATAATGCACACATTAGAAATAAATATTGGCAGTGCAGTGGAAAAACCTTTTTATTTCCTATATATATACCAAATAGCTTTACTGTCTGTACTTTAGAAAACACACTGCCTTAACTGCTGGGTCTAGAACAGTGGTTCCCAGCCTGTTACAATTCGCACACTCCGAACTTGCCTGATAAAAAGATTAAATAAATATTTTAAGACCAAATTAAAAAAATTCGTTCTTCAAAATATTAACATTATTAACCATAAAAGATAATTGCTACTAAGTTAACGTAAAATCAATGCAAACAATAATATAATAAATACAATTAAAAGTACAATCTTAAAATTGCAGATATAAACAACAGTTGTCCTACTGGCTAATTTATCTGCATTGTGACAACGGGACCGCACTCTTTATCGTCAAGCAGGGTATTTTCGCGTAGTAGCACAACTTAGATTTTTGGGCGTACCCACAAACCTTGTTAATTTGTAAATAGGGTGGGTTAATAATATACAATTATAAGTTACATTTGTAGCAGCATGCGTCGTGTGCGCATGCCGCCACTACACTAAGCTATCGAGCGGCTTTTTTTTTTGTGAGTGGCCTCTCGCAGTTCAACCTATAAGGTTGTCAACTGCTTAACCGGGCTTGCCTGTGGTGGCCTTAATATAATATTAAAGCCTCCAGCCAGGGCTTATAAAAAACTTACAAACTAAAGCGACTACACGCTAAGGGCACCCCCTGTGCGGTACGGGCCTCGGCTTAGGGCGTCGCTGGGGGGAGGACAGCTAGGGACGGGCTGGATCGAACTAGAAGCTATCGAGCGGCGCGCCACCACATATATTTATAACCTTAGCGCTTAAATGATTACTTGGACTATTGCAAGAGAGCGCGCGCTGCGCGCCGCACATAGTATGATAAATTAACTGTTTTCTGATTGGTTGTTTAGTAAATACTACTTGTTACCAAACTCCACTATTTGTGCCTTAGTAATATTGTATGTATATAAGGCCACAATAAGTAATATTCATTCCTTCCTACAACCAACATTGTTTTACTTATAAAATACTTAACAACGTCGTTAAACATTCATTTTAAGTCCGAGTGTCGAAGGACAATGATTAGTTTTTATATATAAATTTGTTCTCATATAAGTGAAATGTAAATTTCTTTATGAGAATGAAACGTCTTTAACCAGAAATCTACATCTACACTAATATTTAATTTAATTTAATTTTAATAATATTATAAAGAGGAAAAAAAAATATTTTTGTGTGTGTATGTTTGTAATTAATAAACTCAAAAACTACTGTGCCGATTTCTAAAATTATTTCACCATTGGTAAACTACATTATCAGCGAGTAACATAGGCTATATTTTATCCCCGTATTCCAACGGGGGCGGGAACTACGCGGGTGAAACCGCGTAACGTCCGCTAGTAAATGTTAAAATAAAACCGACTTACCCAATCCGCAAGTCTCACAGACATAATTACTGAAATGTTCATTCATATGCTTGTTCAACGCATGAAAGTATGGAAACAGCACATCACAAAGAGCACATTTCAACTCATCCCTGGTCAACTTAAACGGTAACACTGAATCTTTATAACTGAAATAATACTTCTTCTTATGTACATTTGAAATATGTCTCTTAAAATCTTCTAAATCATCGATTTTCACACCACAAAGACGACAGTCTATTCTTGTTAAGTCGATTTTCACCATTTTTTTGGTTTCAGTCACTTTGAATTTCTTCGGATTGTGCAGCTCTATTGTGTGTCGTCTGAGTAACGCAGGATCGGAGTATAGTTCTCCACAGTAGTAGCATAGAAGATGGTTGTGCCTGCATTTGAAGGGGCACACGAAGGAATATTCCACAATGGTGAGTATATTGGTCTCTGTCATGTATGTGGTGTCCCTTTCTCGGATCAGTTGCTGGACTTTTGACATCGGAAGTTCTGTGGGCAAAATAAATTGGAGTATATTTCGTGAAAACTTAACTTAAATGTTACTCATTATTGCCCAGCGGGTTATAATGAAATTCTAACTCCTCCGTGCCTCGGAAAGCACGTTAACCCGTTGGTCCCGGCTGTCATATGTAGATCTTGGGCAGTCGTTACGGATAGTCAGAAGCCAGATAATCTGACTCCAGTCTTGCCAAGGAGTACCGTGTGACCCAGTTAATGGGTTGTGGAGGTCTGGTAGGCAGCTACTCCACGTAAAAATACTGGTATTCAGCTGAATCCGGTTTGACTGGAAGCCGACCCCAATATAGTTGAGAAAAGGCTAGGCAGATGATGGGTTATAATGAAATTCAATACAATATTATTGCTCGGACGTCTATAATGTGATTCGAATTTGGAACTCAACTAAACATTAATATGAAAGCTTTTACCGCCTTCTTCCTCCTAGCAACGGGGACCGAGCAGCAGCTTGGGGCCAGACACCTCTCTTCATTTTGTAGTGTGTAAAGTAAAGTATGCTCCTCAGGGATAAAGGTGTTTTTACCGCAGCGAGGGATTCTTGTATTAACTCCCTTGTTTCACTTGAACTCTCGAATCCTTCATTATGTTCCGGATTCAATATGACGCCCGTGACATAAGACAACGCTTTATCCCCTCGGTGTATAATCTACTATATATTAGACACTTCGCGTGACCTTTTGCGTGACTTTGGACAAAAATTGACGTACAATGTGGCAATGCTGCCAGCCTTTTGGGCACATTACTAGCAGATGCGGAGGAATTTTTCGACGTCATATTTTAGATTATTTTTAGTTGTGATTAGGTAAGAGTTTTATTTTATTTTATTTTCCATCAATCACTGTACCAACCTTCATTAAAATTGATTCAGCGATTTAGGCGTGAAATCATAACAAACAAAAAAACTCATTCATATAACCAACACCGAAATCGCGAAATATTTGAATAAAATAAAGGTACTAAACCTTTATTTTATTAAAAACAAATGGAAAATAATAAAAAAACTTTCATTGTAAATGTAACTTTTTTAATTTAAAAAAATTACAATGAGACTTCACAAGTTCTAACTATATTTTGTATGCGGGCATTTTTAGCAATCTCAGGAATTTCGAACGATTCCGGGATCCGGGATTCTGAAAGGCATATCCGTATTATACTTTCGTCGAAATAAAAGTGAAGTTAAGGTATATAAGCGCCCGATTATCCGATCACTGGTGATAACACAGTAAATAAACAGTTGCAAAAATAAAATGAAAACATGAAGTTTATAAAATATCCGTCCCGTTAAAAAAAAACACTTTTGAGTTAATCGCGTTCAGCAGACAGACGGGACGTGGAGACTTTTTTACTTTATTTTATTTAGTTTAGGAAAAATTACAGCTAAACAAATACAGCAAGTTAAAGTTTACCACATGTAGCACTTGAAAAAGAAAATTAACAAAAAAAGAAAACTATACATATCGCACCTTTAAGGTAAAACCGTTTCTAAACGAAAATTTTCCCCTATAAAATTTCATAATTTCGTTTAGTAACGGTTTTACTTTAAAGGTGCGATAATTATAACACAAAAAGGAAAAAAAAACAAATAAAAGCTTATAAATAACTATTGACGCTCAAAAAAGCCATTACTTAAAATTTTCTTCAAGCAACGGCAGGTTGCATTGTACATACGATTCGCTCTCTTCTCTTACCATGTACGATTGTTACGAGCTTGGGGTTAGTGACAATAAAAATAGCCGATTAAATAACAAAAAATAGACACTTTAATTAAACAACACTAATTACAACTTTAAACTCACTCATTCTAAAACACTAATTTACTACTGATCACTTTAATCGCACCCGAAGATCGGTTCCGCGCGCCACCGTTGAGTATGGAGCGTATTTGGTTGTTTAACTTAAAACTCTAAGCCTTAACTAGTGATTCTAGTGAACACCACTTTAATCACAAATCCAATACTGACTCGGTCGCGGGCTATGCGGTCTTTATATCGGGGTCAGTAAATTCCAGAACTTTCTACTGTAGAAACATCTAGAAAGTTCACGTAAATACCGGTCCCGACTGACCAGATATTGAGCGCTGTAGCATAAAAGTCTAGAAGGATCTTTACTTTCTCGTTCTGCTACTCGATACTAGATGTACCCGGGATTAATTCTGGCGCGTAACAATATGTAGTGATAACAAGATTATACTTTTAGCGTAAAACTCCTTTCTTTGTACCTATTAGTAGTGTTACTGATGAATGACTGACAGACAACGTGCAGCCGAAACTACCAGTCGTAAAAAGCTGAATTTTGGCATGTAGGTTCTTTAGGAGTACATGGGAGTGTAGCAGCATCAATGCAGCCACACGCCATATATCCTGTCAGCGATGAACTACCAACGAAATCCTGCATCTCGCAAGCAAAGTTCTCCGTGCGGTTTGAACTTATACAACAGTTCGAATATTAACTATCGGGCAGTCGCCCACCGGACTCAACAACCGTTTGGTAGGAGGATCCTCCCCATTTCAGTGGAGGTCTGCGGGACTTTATTCTCTATATACTTTATAGAAGCACATAAGACAGGATTTCCCGAAATTCCTGCAGGAACGAGGAAAAAACGGGATATGCGCGTACGAAGTCGCGGGCAAAAGTTAGTGATGATACAAAGAATACCTACTTCATGAATACGCCTTCTGACTGTGTTGGCACAGACATTGTTAGCTAACGCTAACTTTTTCGTACTTTGTACAGAACCCTTTTCTATTAAACTTCTAATAATCTGTGCATCTTGGTTCCGGGTAGTTTTTCTAGGTCTTCCTGTACTTTTTGATTCATTTAGACTTCCTGATTTGGCCCACCTTCCAAGCCATAAGTACACTGTTGTACGCTGAAAGGATTTAACATTTGTTTTAATAACCATTTTGGCTTTTTCAAGACCCTATTCAAGTCTATGCTACGCTTTCTGTCTTTTATCTGTATGTTTAGAATCTAATAAGCTAGCCAGTTTTCATTTTCGTAGAATAAAATAATTATGTAATTTTGTCAGTGACTATGAAAAATAATAAAAGGAGATAAACTGAAATAGTACCAATTAAGGTGAATCCACACAGCTGCTTGAATGATGGCTGGAAGAATGATGAGAGATGAGAATGTTGCAACTAGAACCGTGTATTTTTCAGGAGAGCTGGTTGAAGTGTACTATTATATTATTTCAAACTGTTATAACTTTTGGCCCATTGCACTTTTCTTGGTGACAATTAAGTAAAAACATATATAATATACTTGGTTCCGCCTCAAAAGCTACTGGTGAAATATCAATGTCAAAAAAATGCCATTCAAAATCCACCAATGACATAAAGTCTTTTTGTGGCGCCACAGCTACAAGACTTGTGATACAAATGTTTTTTACTGAGTATTAAATATGGATCATTCTTCTTCGCATGGTCTCACTAAGTCGAAATTGTAGTATTTTCTAATAAAACAGTATTCTTCGAAAGCAGCGACATATCCGGGCCGTGCTCGGGATGTGAACGGACCGCGGTCTGTCACGAGCCTAAAAATATATCGGTGCATACATTTTATATGAACTTGCTCACACACATCCGTGCCCGGGACGTGCCAGACCACGTTGTGACGTCCCGGGCACGGCCCCTATATGTGTGGATCCACCATTGCACTTAGTGGCAGATCCCAACTCGCATTAGGACGATTTTTTTCAAGACGCTAGTTTTCATTTTCTTGTGTATGTGTAACTCCAAAGAATACGAATCGTGTGTTCTTCAGAATATTGAAATGTAAAAACTATGTATCTCGACCAAGCAACTAAGGCTGGGCATTGAATTTAGTTCTGTCAGTGAATTTAAGATTTATATTCCATAGATTTTGCGTTTTGTCCTACACAAAAAACAAAATGGCCGTCATATATAAACTTACCGACACTCCTAGCTCAGTGGCGATCTCAGTGACCGTGTGACCTTGTTCCTTAAGCAGGACGATCCTGTTTCTCGCTTGTTCCGGGATATGCAGACTGTGCATATTGTTTGACTTTAGCTTTTTATTTAGCCGTTTTCCTATGACAATAATAGTTAGGTATATACATGGGCGTATATAAGGGGGTGTAGTTAGGGACCCGGATACCGCCCTTTGCAAATGACAAAAAAAATCCTAATATAAAATTCTTCCGTAACTGACTGACTGAGTGACTGACAGACAACGCACAGCCGAAACTAATGGTGGGAGAAAGCTGCAATTTGGCATGTAGGTTCCTTGGGGAGTTTGGGGGAGCTTAATTATGCAAATAAATGTTTTTAGTTTTGTATTTTGTAACCTTCTAGACTTTTCTATGCCAGAACATTCTACAGTTCTCGATATCTGGTCAGTCGGCACCAGTAGTTACGAGTACTTTCCAGATGCTTCTACAATAGAAGGTTCTGGAATTAATTGACCTATATAAAGACCGTATAGCCCGCGACCGGGTCAGTATTGGATTTACGATACAAGCGAATACTTCGGAAGCGATCTTCAAGAGCGATTAAAGTGATCTGTAGTGAAATTGTGTTTAAAATTAGTGAGTTTAAAGTTGTAATTAGTGTTGTTAAATTAAAGTATAATTTTGGTTATTTAACACTTCATAAATATAACCATACTTTTATTATAGATTAAGGTACCTCTCTTTCAGAATTGTTATTAAGCTAACAGTGTTATGTATAATCGGAATTAACATGCCGTAAAATATGATCATGTTCATAGGGGTGTGAGCCTGGAGATCTGTCATACAGGTCCCGAACCTAGTACAGACCCAGCTCTCACAAAGGTTCTAGCATAAAGCAGAATAAGAAAAATAAATTACTGTAACAATGTACCTTTATGAGAGAAATAAACCATATTTTATTATATTTTATTTAATCGGCTGTTTTAATTGCCACGAACCACAAGCTCGTAACAATATCGCCTTTCTAATGAATCCTACTAATGTTATAAATATTAAATTTTGTGAGGTTGGATGTTTATTACTCACGCTAAAACTACTGAACGGATCTGGATAAAATTTGGCACAGAGATAGATTATATTCTGGAATATAGGCTACGCTTTTATACCAGGAGTACGTTCCTTTGGGATAATTTCCAACATTCACGAGGGCATACCTGCTGGCAGAATCTTCTTAGCTAAAAATAGCACTTCTACACATATGTATCTTCGTTTTTCATCAGTTTATTCGGCTATATATACGGTATTCGGCTTCTTTTTTCACTATTCTGCCGAATATTGCAAACCATTCGGCCGAATACCGAATACAAAATTATGAAGAAGAATCATCGCATATATTGGTCACTAAATTGTTATTGTAACAAAAAAACTGCATATTTCATGCTTAAAATCTATTAGTTTTGAATAATGTTTTTGTTTTATTTTATACACTGATGTAAAAATCAACAAATAATGCGTGTTGTGACACGACCTACTCGCCAATGAAGTTAATACGTCAACGGCGGCGGAGTTACCGCACACACTTTAATGATGTTCGTATCGCCGAATATTCTTCGCTCCGGCCGGGGACCTAGCCGAATATTCAGTATTCGGTATTTGGCAAAAGAACTATTCGTGGCATCTCTAGTTTAAACTAGATGGGGCCGGTGTTTCCTGACTGCTGATAAGAACGACCGCGAAAAATTCAGATGCCAAGTCTCTTTTAAAATTCATACAATAGTAAACATGGTGAAATTTTATTTTTATTTGTTGTACACCTACCACAGTACAGTTTTATAACCCAAAGGTTGACTGGTAGAGAATGCCTTGATGAATTAAGTCCGCCCATGTACCACTATTGCACAAACAGATTAAATAAATAATATGAAAACCATGTAGGTTATATTAGCGTAAAAGCTTCCGTTCACTAGCCACTAGATGGCGCTACTACAATGCAAACAAGTTCTACTAATCAACTTACTTGGTTTTTGCGGAATGGGAGGAGGCGGCACCTTCGGCATACGTATCCGTTGCTCTTGCTTGACCGGTACCACGTTAGCTAACTCGACTTCGATGGCGCTTTCTTTCTGCTGCGTGGCGTGGTGTTTCAGAGGCAAGTCGTCGGGGTCGTCCTCTTCCATTTTATTCGGTTTTAAGTCGTCATCTGTAATGGATCGTGGAATGTTAATATAGTTTATGTTCTGTATGGTGTCGGACGTAAAAGAATAGCACCATCCCATCACTTCCCGTGGATGTCGTAAAAGGTTTTCTTTATTTTTTTTAAGAATTCTTGCTGCAAGTGACTGAAATTCTAAGTATTTTATTCCTTTTTAATAATTTAACTTTGTTAGCTTAGTTGTTAACTGCGCATGCTGTGGTCTCCTGTAAGTGAAGGAGTACACCTACTCGATATTAATTGTAATTTGTCATTTATGTGTGTATTGTGTATATTCTTTGTTGAAGATCCTAAGTTAATAAATAAATAAAAGGCGACCGAACCGAGGAGAGCGACGAACTACCAACGAAATCCTGCATCGCGCAAGCAAAGTTCTCCGTGCCGAATATCAACTATCGGGCAATTGCCCACCAGACACAATAACCGTCTGGTTGAAGGATCCTACCATTTCAGCGAAGGTGTGACTTTACTCTCTGTTCCGCATACTTCTATATGATCATTCGTATGTCTGTCCGTTCGTCTGTCACAGCCAATTTACTCCGAATCTATTGGACCGATTCAGTTGAAACTTTTAACACATTACATGAACTCCTGTTACCCTAACATGGACGCGTACCGTAAATAAATATTTCTTTTAATGTTGATCGCTTTTGTGGAACCAAAATATATTTTTTAAATAAAGTTTTCATTTGTAGAATAGATCAGTTCAGAATTAATCGCGAGTTTATAATCTCTCAAGATCAGCGCCGGTCCTGGGGTAGAGCGAGAGGAGCGGTCGCTCTAGGCGCCAGAGAAGGCAAGGGGCGCCAAAAAGTCAAATGCGAAAAATTATTTCCAGCTCAAAATTACATTTTGAGAGGCGCAGGAGCAGTGTTGTTGCCAGATCAGATTTTTAAAAATCCGTTGGGTGACGCTGAAGAATCCGTAGATTGCCTCTAGTTAAATCCGTAGAATTACAGCCTTTTTTAAAGCAGCTAGGAAGCGAAACTTTCTTAATATTAAAGAAACTAGAGTATACTAATTAGAGCTACTTCGTTTAATTTAAATTCAATAAGAGTACTTAGATTTTTGAAAATTTGGGAATGATTATTATTTATTTAACATAAAACCAAAGTAGAATGAACGTGAAGTGAAAGCGTCGACTAAGGGGCGCTGAAAGACAATCTCGCTCTACCCTGATCAAAGGGCATTTGAAGGAAGAGTCAGACATTTATCCACAAAAAAGATCGAAAGATAGAATTTAATCAACTCGCCTATTGCATTTGCAGTCGGGTTCTGCTGGACACAGGGCTCTCCCGTGCTGCTCCAAACGACACGCTCCTTGACCTTCCGCAACCAGTCTACAAGAACACGTACAGTCGGGTTACTTCGGCTTTGGAGTATAGCTTTGGCCCAAACTTTAAACCAATAGGAACCCATCACGCTGCGTTTACTGTGTTCCTATTGGATAAAAGTTTGGGCCAAATTCTTTACGGTATTTGATATACGGTGAGTTCGCATAGAGACGTGACGTGTCGCGCATTTTTAAAGGCGCACACTGAATCGCATCGAGTGGCTCGGCTCGTTGCATCGACTACTATAATGCTAAAGTCACACGTGCGAACATGTTCGATGTTTTTACGTTCAAACGAGCAAGATCGAATGTTGAGCCCGTTATAACTTAAGACTTATGTTATAGAACCAAAATGTCTGCAGAGCAAGATTCACGTGGCTTAATTTATGTTTGGTGATATTTGCTCATCAAACATCAACGGACGCTTTACAAAAACTCGATACATTACAATTAAACGTTGCTAGTCAGTCTCTGCCTAAAGATTGCGTTACAATATGGAACTTGCAAGGATGAACCAGGTAGTGAATTGCAGGCATCTGCAAACACAACTTGGCGAAATGGGGTTTCATAGATCCATCGGATACTCAATGTGAACATGAGCCACACGTTAGAATGCCCAAGTGCCCATAAACCTGTACTTTGGGGGATTTTGTGAATGCCACCGATGCTGCAATTAATGTAGCCACCTACTGGGACCAAACAATATAGAGTTATCCATCGACATGCTTTTAAAGATAGACCAACTAAAGAGGAGATGGACGGGCCATATACTGCGTAGTACCCAAGAAAAGTGGAGCAAGACTGTCACAGACTGGTATCCAAGAGATGGTAATCGGAAAAGAGGAAGGCAAGAGCTGACATGGTAGGATGAACTAAAACTTACAGCCGGTCCCAACTGACAAAGGGTTGCTAATGGACTTGCGCATAGTAGTTCACGACCGGGAGCGCTCATTTTAGTTCGCGGCTCCTTGGCGAACTAGTTCGCTCTTTTAGTTCACCAGCTCCCGGATCAATGGATCGCGACTGGAGCTGACTCACTGACTGAGCTAGTGAGCTGAGACCGGCAGATCGTTCGCGAGCTTTGCAATTTGTCTTTACTACTACGCGCGATTTTTTGTTTGTAAACTTTATAAAGTAGTTATTTTGTTCTTCATATACGTTTTGCTCGTAGTATTTTCATTGATTTATTAGTTCAAAATAAAACAAAAAATCTAAAATAACGTGTTTATTTTAAAAATGTAAAAGTAAATAGTAGCGTGTATATCGCCAGCCGCGCAAAATCAAATTAAATAACACAAAACATTCACTGACCAGATAAATGAACGACCGAACGATAAGTAAGGAACGCATTACGGCATCAGCGAGTGTCGAGTGAGCGGTGACGCAACTAGGTCGGACAGCTCTGCGCTCCCGCTCAATCAATTAGGTCAGTCATATCGAACGAACTAACGAGCTAAAGAGCGGTAGATCTAGGACCTAGTTTGCGTAGGTCGCATGTGGGAGCGCTCTTACGAACTAGTTCGTTCGCGAACTACACAAGACTAGTTGACAATACGATACTCTGTTCGGTCTATGGTGTGACCATAGAGACAGAAAAGCTGATGTCCGTTTCTGTGAGGCTACTCTCTAAACCGGAAGTCCGTAGTTTCGGACACCTACGGGCTTACGATTAGTTCCGAACCCGAACTAAGAATGAATTTCTATATACGCTATAGAATAAAGAAACAATAACAAATCCCCAATCCAATCTCCTTTTGCAGGTATGATGGAAGAGATTTCTGTCGAAATAAATAATAATAATATTTCTATTAATTGTTAAATAAATAAATTTCTTTTTTAGGCTCCATATATTTCGAGATAAGGAGGGGGGGTGGTTAATGGTTTATAATCTATTTTCTTAAATAACTTCATAGATTTTAGGGTAAAAAAAAAACAAATTTCAACTGAATCTTTCCAGTAGGTTCGGAGAAAACTGGCTGTGACAGACAGCCAGCCAGACATGCGAATGATCCTATGAGGGTCCCGTTTTCCATAAGGACTGCATGTCACTTCTGTGACAATAAATACTTTTTTTTCTTCTCTTCTTCTTTTATTAGTCGCCTTTCATTCATTCATTCTTTCAATATGACTAAAGCCTACTTGCACAAACCAAAGTTTATAAAATGTACGATTGTCTTTTATTGACTATTAAGCATTTGCTTGCGACTTCTACGTAGAAATCGATTGGCCCACAGGAAGTCGCCGAAGTTTTTTTTTTTTTCGTTTTTTTTTCCTTTAGGTCATCAGCCCTGGCAGGCCTAGAGCCGGGCCCTTGCAAACTTCATTACAATCTATTTTGTAGTCTAGTCACATTTCTATTATAGTGTGAACGTAGATTAATAAACAGGCATATAATTTTGCTCCAAATAAAACTACAAAGTTAGATTAAATAACAAATATTTCATACACGGCCCGGGGTTAGCAACTATCTCGGAGTTGAGGCACTTGTCCCACCGCCGACGAGGAAGCGATTAGCTATCGACTATTTTCTTGCTGAGGAAACGAACAAAAGATATATCCCGTTTGAGTAACAGAGACACATACATTTATAGACGATAGCTGGCTGTTCACACTGCCGGCGAGAACTCTCTTACCACTAGTTTGTCACAGCGACAAGAGCTATCAAAGATAATACTCGCTCAGCGATGCTCGCTTGGCGGTCAGAAGTCAGAACTCACGCCTACCGACCAATCGGCGGTAATTTCCACCTATAGTGCGCCGCACGCCGGAGCAAGTGGTGCGAGTAATCGCCCGTCAAACAAGAGAACTCGCTTAAAGCCGTGCGACAAAACTATCGAAACAACAGCAACAAGCAGCGAGCTCGCCAACTAGTATCCAGTTGTAAGCTTTACTCGCTACTCGCTGGTCATCGGCAACGAGAAAAGTGCCTTATTAAAAGATATCTTTAAAATTGTTGACATTTCATCATTAATTTATCCACGCCTATGTGACAAATAAATATTTTGTCAATAAAACAGGCTTTAATTGCCCCTAATGTACGGTTCAGAATTCTGTCAACTTCATACAAGGGTTTTTTTTTTCTCATCATGTCTAAGTTAATAAAATAATAAAGGACCGCAAAAAAATCTAATAAAAAATCTGCGAGCCATAAATCTATCTCTCACAAATATTTTGACACAAAATATGATTATGAAATTTTTTAAATTTTTCGGATAAGTGTGTAGAAACACATCGTTTGAAACGCGTGGGACATTCTCTCTGCAGCCTCTTGGCTCCATAAGGGTGCGTTTCCACCAGAGATGTGCGAGGAAAATTAGTGGCGCGAGGATGCGTAGCGACGCTGTGAAACGGTGCGCAGATGACCGATGCGAGGATGTGTAGCGGACTCTTTTCAGTTTCTAGCTCGCGTCCATCCCTAGTACACATCTCTCGCACACATCCCTCGCGTTTCCACCGGAGCTGCGAAGAGCGAGGCTAGGTAAATGAAGTGATTCTATTGATTCTTAACAAACACATCCCTCGCTACGCACCCTAAAGGCCTTCAATACCGCCTCGGCTGCAATGACAAAGTTTAAACACTTGCAGAAAGATGTACTAAGTATATCTTTGCCTTCTTACCTGGGGTATCAGCCAGGGCATCCGCACAATGATCATCATCGTCACTCAGTGACTGCAACGGTTCTGGTTCCTCCTTCACAACTATGTCAATCTTGGAATTCCACACTATCTTTGATTCTGTAAAGAAAAGAAGGTGTTATCAAAAAATATTGTTTTATTGAAAAAAATATGTCGCCAGAGACAGAGTCAAATGGAAATCTTTGGAGGAGGCCTTCACCTGAGAGGGCCTATAAAAAAAAAACTAAAAAATAATAATAAAAAAATAGGAATATCCTAAAAAAAAATTACCTATATTATGATTTATTTGATTATTCCATTTATGTCTATTAGATACATAAAACCGAATTGATATTTTTTTTATTTTAATCTATTTTCTGTAATATTTCAAAGGAAAAATAAAATCAAGCATGTGATTTGAAATTCAATATTATAAAATTATTTTGTAAATGCATGGAAAAAAGGCATTTTTTTCCATTTATTTATTTATTGAAAAATTTTTGAAAACTACCCCCTAGCAGTTATCAATAATTTGCGAAATTAAAAACGCGAACTATTTGACAAAAATAATCTAATTAGTCTGTCTGATAGATTTCCAAAAAATATTGGACACGTATTTTTTCAGTGCGTTGAAAACTCGTGTGAGGTCACTTACCAGTACACTTTTTACTGGAAAGTGACGTTACAAGCCTCCATTCCCGATCTCTGATGCGTTTTATCTTATCTTCTCTTCGTAATTTTTTATTGATTTGATAAAATAAAAAATACGTTTCCAATATTTTTCGATAATCTAACTGACGGACTAAATAGAATCATATATTTGTAACCCAGGTAACGTCCCTATTGTTCGAAAGCGTTACCGCGGCCCTGGAACGCAAAGGGCGTTCGAAGGAACACGGGTGGGTTTTACTCCGTTAAAATCTGACAAAGAAGTTTGATGATTTAACAACCAAACAAAAAAAGCTTAAAATAATATATCATTTATTTCAGGTAACAAAGATTCATAACATAAATACCTACCTTACAGACTATCATGCATATTTATAAAAAACACAAAAATATGAATACACTATTTTACACGAATTGACGGCGTCGTGTTACGCTGGGCGGTGTCACGTAGCTTTCCGCGAAATCGCCGATATAAGACACCCTTCGGCTAAAACTCTTCCTTGAGGAAGATCTCAATATCGGTCGGAACTCGCACCACGAACGATTTGAAATTCGTGTTATGGCGTGACTCCAACTTCTCGACCCTTAAGGTCCAGCTGGTCTGCGCGCGAATATGCTCCACGATCTCCTCAACCTTCGTGGTGTGACATATACAGCTGCGTCGTAGGTATTGCCGGACGCAGCATATTGGGTCCTGCCAGCGCGGTCCCGCACTGGTTCCGACTAGGAGGCTTCTTCGTCTTCTTCCTCTCCACCTTCACGAAGCCATCCTTGTCACACGTGCCTGTAGCTGGGCCTAGCTGTTTCGAACCCCTGTTGGCAGGTTCACAGCAGCTGTTCATCCCCGTTTGGTCTGTGACAAAGGTTTGCGCGTGGCGGCGATAGCAGCGTTTTATGAAAACGATGTCTCACTGATGGCATCAGGTTTGCCTCTACTTTTCAACTTCTCATTTGTGTCCAATATTTCTGTGACCAGATTATTTTTTTATCTAAGGTGAAGTAGTTTTTTTCCCACAGTTTTGGACAAACCTTCCTGAGGCCAGGCGTTACTTCCTCGTTGCTTTTGCATGCCTGAGGTTGCTTGGTATGTGTTGGGTGGATATCACTGAAGGCTAGGCCAGCCCAGAGCTTGATTAAACTTAAAAAAAATTTGTCAAAACAAGCATCTCCCTGGTTGTTCCATTGTAGACCTTACCATCGGGCTCAAGCCCGCCACACTAACTCCTGAAAGCCAGAATCAACAGTGGCGACGACCAGAAAAACGCTTATTCAATGAAGCTCGTCGAGATCCGGAGAAACGATTCAACTGCCTTACCATTTGGGCTCAATTAACCTCCCGCCCTCGCCTGTGACTTCGTCTGCGCGGATTAAGTCAAAACGTATTTCCCCCTTGTCACCCAATTGAAGGCAAAAATTAAAAAAAAAATAAAGGAAAGGAACGCTTGTGCAATATTACTTGTTCCTAGTCCCAGTAGTTTCGGCTGAGCGTTGATATGTCAGTCAGTCAGTTTCCCTTTTATATCCAGGGTTACTGGGAATTTGACGTATATCAGGAGCTGAATGCAACAATTATCTCGAAAATTATTGAATTTCGGCCATACATATGGGAGAATCAATTTGTTGCATTTTAGCCCCCCTAACAGCTCCTGAGGGATATACGTCGAATTTCTAGTAACCTTGTATAGAGGTATATCTATATATAAAAACAAAAAAAATAATCGCTAAATGTGTTGCTAAGCTCAAAACTCGAGAACGGCTGGACCAATTTCGCTAATTCTTTTTTTGTTGTGTTTGTTATTGTCAGGAGAAGGTTCTTATGGAAGAAAATTTTGAAAAAACATTTACATCCGGGCGAAGCCGGGGCGGGCCACTAGTAGAAAAATAAATATTCAAACAAACCATCGCTATTGGCATCATAAATCTTCATCTGGAGGAAAGCCTCCTCGCAGCGGAGTACTTGGCGCCTGAAGCTCAGCGCGTCTCGTATCCGCGCCACACATGTGGCACAGATCAGACGCTCCGACGGCAGCCCATCCAGGTGAGACAGCTGAGGATCAGTTGAATGTCAGTTACACAGTCCTGGTAGAACATGGGTGACGTACAGGAACTTGGGGACTTGGCACAAAAAAAAGAAGGGGTTCGAACATTTTTTTAGTTTTAGCTATTAATGTACCATTAAGCTTTTTCTCGTAGTTGCTTAGAATAGATCATTTATTTTTTATTTATGTATTCTTAGTTTAACTTTAAATTGTATTGTCCCAATGTAATTGGATCGTAGAGTGATGGCCTGAAACACAGGTTTTAAGTAACCTAGATCGGGCGGATCGCTGTTTAACATTGCAATTCCGAACCACCGTTAATTGCATGTTTAATAAAAATATCTTAGTTTAGTTTATTTTTAGGCACTATTATTGTATGGAAAATATTATTACTGTTGACTAAATTTACATTTTTGTAGGCGTATTTATTTGAATAAATTATTATTATTATTCTATGGGAGCCGGCATAGCCATGTAATTGTACAAAGGCGAGCTTAGGTAAATCAAAATTGAGTTTTCTACCAGCAAACCTTTGGGTGATAGTAAGAGATCACAATAGAGGGTAGGATTCAGTGCACAAAGGAGATAGAAACTTTGTGGCACAGCTACCCAGCCGCCATTTCGTAAAAAAATACAATTTCTGATTCGTGTTTAGAAAACATAACCTTTATTGCACCTAAAACATACAACTCGTCTTTCTAGTTCTGAGGCCAACAGGTTTCCACCCACCTGCTATGGGCAATATTAAGCTGTCTACACACCTAAGCGACATGACCCCGGCGGGCAAGTCCGGCCTGATTTTAACGATCCTGCCGGAAAATTGTCCGGCTCGCAACTTCTAAAGCCCGCTGTAGACAGCTTATTGATTGCCAGACAAACATTAAACTTATCCAACAAAAAGCAGATGGGAGTCACTGCCGTGTGTCATTTATCAGTACTTGGCAATGATTCTCTAAATATAGGATAACTTCTAACCATTTACTTGTTTACAATATGACTAGCTTTTGTTTACAATATGACTAGCTTTTGTTTACAATATGACTAGCTTTTGTTTACAATACGGCTTTGCTTCTAGAGATACACCAGAGTAATTTTTTTTAAGGACAAAAATCGGCCTGTTACTGTATTTACTTAGATCAACCATTTTTTAGATTAGCTAAAGTCCACACTTCTTTCATGGGGTATTGTGTTAAATGTTACAACAAAATACCTTCTGACATATTAGAACTAAATGAAAGAAAATTTAAAACTCATGTTAAAAGTACACTTTGTGAACAAGCATATTACAAATTAGAAGATTACATTCAGGATAAGAATGCTTGGAAACATGCTGGTCCTGCTCCATAGGACAATCAAGGGTGAAGGTCAAACTGGTTGATTAATGTATTAACTTTATAGATATACTGTTTCTTTTTTTGTGTTTTTATTTTTCTGTTGACTCACACACTGTTGTTTAATTAATGGTTCCAATGTTTGTAAATATGTGAGTACAATTTACCTAAATTTCTTTAGGAAATTAATAAGTTTACCTCTGCTGGTGATACTTTGTTCTTTAAGTAGCATACTCTGGGTGCATCGTCCTCACATAATATTAAATTAATTTTTGTATACCAAATTTTGTAAAATCATTATTTGAAAAGAGTAACTATGGAGTTTCTTGTCCGTTCTTCTCCATAAGAATCTACCTTTCCGAATGGACAGTAGAGTCACTTTATTAATGTAACATTATTATTTTACTGAACTGTAAACGATGACGTTCAAAAGTGCCGTTTAAATGCCTAATTGAAATAAACGTTTTGACTTTGACTTTTGACTTTAAACAACGTTTAACAGAATAAACGATATGATATGATTTGAATGACCTGGGAATCTAACCCAGCTCTCCACGCTCGGCAGTCGCGCTTGTGACTGCGAGACCAATATATGTAGATTGCTATTAGTATAGGTAATCTGTATTATATCTATCTATATATATATAAAATTAATCCCTATTTCCCTTGGTCACGGCATCACGCGTGAACGGCTGGACCAATTTCGCTAATTCTTTTTTTGTTGTGTTTGTCAGGAGGATGTTCTTATGAAAGAAAATGTTGAAAAAAATATACATCTGGGCGAAGCTGGGGCGTGCCACTAGTTAAATATAAAAACAATTATACCTCTTTAGGATTTTGGAAAACTATAGGATATATTTTAAATGAACAAAAGGCGACAAACGATAGGAGCTAAAAAAAATCTTGCCAAGTTTCTTTCGGGATTAGTGGGATAGTGGGAGTATTGTATTAGGGGTGGGGAAAGATTAGGTGGCGGGTCTATATTAGTTTTTAATCCAAATTAAGGTAAAGGTCATCTTCAATATCAAGGTCAAGGTCAAAAAAAACTTCAAGGTCAAAATATGCTAAAGATCATGCAAATATTCCTCTTATCAAGCTCGGAGGTCGAGAATATCTTCATGGTCAAAATCTAACATCTCAAAATAAGGTCAAAAAATCACATACATAATATTCCAGAAATTATGTTTCGTTACCCACAATGGCTAAAAACAAGATATTTTTTCATCTCATTCTGTCAATTATTTGCTTTACATTTAAATATGCTATGGTAGTGCAGCTATTTAAAAATAAAATAAAGTTAAAAACTATAATATTAAAAAAAAATAAAAAACATTAGAATATGTTGTCATCAGGAACTTTCTGATAGTGTTTTACAGGAAGAGTACTCCAGGTAAAAAAAAATAATGAAGCTCCAAACCAGGGTTGGCATGAATAAATCATTTTGATTTAAATCAAATGATGTTTTCAATAAAAATCAATGATTTAATCAAAAATGTTTAATTTCACTTTCTTTCACAGAAATCAACATAAAAAATACAGATTTAGATGTTATACAAACAAAACCAGGGTCCAGGGACCAATTTTACAAACTAGGGTTGTTTAAATCTGAGAAATCAATATTCAAATCCCATCTCTTTGGAGAGGCATTTTATTTATAATAAATTGGTCACCCACGCATCACAGCAATAACAATAGTAAACAAAACTGAACGAATGAATGCTTGTTAGAACTAAAGTAAGACCTTAATAGCAAGGGAAATGTACAAAACACTACACGGGGATTTCCCTTTTGCTTGGCAGTCACATCCAAATCCCCGCGCTGTGTCCGCACAATCCCTTAAGGGAAAAACATAGTTAAATTAAATAATAAAATAAAAAAAAACTCGAAGAGCTCGATTTTTTTTTAAATAATCCTGCTTTTTTAGATTTTTTGTTTAAATCATGATTTTTCGTACCCTGCTCCAAACTTCTGTTTGTAATCTAGAGCCATGATTTTATTTTGAAAACATTATTAAGGACTCGAGTCTAGTGTTTGACAGACAGAAGTTACCTCATTCGATAGAAGAGTATAAACGACGCAAGTTACTTCGATTATGATCTTCCGACCCCGCGAGAAGACCAGTGTAGTCGCTCAGAAGATATTGATAAAATAATAGCAGTGTTAGTTTAATAACTTACCACTAAACTGAAGCAATCCAATATCATGTCCGAATAAACCTCTTTTTGTCCCAAACTCTCATATTCAAGGTTCAAAACACGACACTTTTTCATGTTCCCGCAACATCGGCATAATCCCGAATCAAAAGTCGGACCTTTGCACTTTTTCGTAGCCATTTTCAAACGTTTTCCGTAGCGGAATTTTATATTCACATTACACAGAAAACAGTTAACATTAGAATGGTGATAGATTGTAATATTATAAATTGTTTAATGAAATCAACATTTAACATTTACAAATACACAACAAAAATCGTCATCGACACTATGACAGATTACATAAATGTTGCCATTTGGCCATTTCTTTTTTTTTTGCTTCTTCTATATTGAAACTTGTTGAAACAAGCAGTGAAATGATCAAATTATTCCAGCAACATCAAACTACCCTGTGGTGACCTCAAATCTAATTTAAGGCCGCCAGGCGAGCTACGTATGGTATTCCGAAATACCGCTCACCGAAAGGACGTTTTTCCGATAACACTCTACTCCGACGGTTAGTTGAACGAAAAAATAATTGGCCGATGAAACGTTTTGCCGATAATATTATTCATCGACGGTTGGTAAACCGAATGAATCCTTCGCCGATGTAACGGTTCACCGAAAACACTCTTCAACGACGATTGGTTAAAGGAACGAATCTTTCGCCGATAGCACTCGTTGTAGGGGAATTCTTTTGCCAAGTGGATAGTTTTTCTTTCAGCTTGTCAACACCCTTAGGTCTTGTAGAAGTCATGTTAAAAATACAGGTAATAATAAAATAATACATGGAAGAGTGGCAATAGAAAAAAAAA